>JARFIX010000562.1:0-23257 GCA_036346125.1 Lycocerus yunnanus | reverse complement strand
TTAATTTGAAGTTGGATTTGAAATTCTCAAATAAAATTTAAATTAATAATTTCAAATTTTAACTAACTTTAATTTGAAGTTTGAATTTGAAATTCTCAATAAACAATTTAGAATTAATTTTCAAATTATTAACTATACTTTAATTTGAAGTTGTGAATTTGAAATTCTCAAATAAACAATTTAGAATTAATAATTAAAATTTTAACTATACTTCAATTTGAAGTTGTAAATTTGAAATTCTCAAATAAACAATTTAAAATTAATAATTTCAAATTTTAACTAACTTCAATTTGAAGTTGTGAATTTGAAATTTCAAATAAACAATTTAGAATTAATAATTACAAATTTTAACTATACTTCAATTTAAGTTGTGAATTTAAAATTCTCAAATAAACAATTTAGAATTAATAATTACAAATTGTTAACTATACTTCAATTTGAAGTTGTGAATTTGAAATTCTCAAATAAACAATTTAGAATTAATAATTACAAATTGTTAACTAACTTCAATTTGAAGTTGTGAATTTGAAATTCTCAAATTAAACAATTTAGAATTAATAATTTCAAATTATTAAATATACTTCAATTTGAAATTGTAAATTTGAAATTCTCAAATAAACAATTTAGAATTAATAATCAAATTTTAAATATACTTCAATTTGAAGTTGTGAATTTGAAATTTTAAATAAACAATTTAAAATTAATAATTACAAATTGTTAACTATACTTCAATTTGAAGTTGTGAATTTAAAATTTTCAAATAAACAATTTAGAACTGATAATTAAAATTGTTAACTATACTTTAATTTGAAGTTGTGAATTTGAAATTCTCAAATAAACAATTTAGAATTAATATTTTCAAATTTTAACTATATTTCAATTTGAAGTTGTGAATTTGAAATTTCAAATAACAATTTAAATTAATAATTACAAATTGTTAACTATACTTCAATTTGAAGTTGTGAATTTAAAATTAAATAAACAATTTAGAACTAATAATTACAAATTGTTAACTATATTAATTTGAATTTAATTTAAAATTTCAAATAAAAAATTTAAATTTTAAAATTTTAACTTTTAAATTTGAAGTTGTGAATTTAAAATTTCAAATAAACATTTAAACTATAATTACAAATTGTTAACTATACTTCAATTTGAAGTTGTGAATTTAAATTTCAAATAAACATTTTAGAAATAATTAAAATTTTAATATACTTCAATTTGAAGTTGTGAATTTGAAATTCTCAAATAAACAATTAAATTAATAAAAAATTTTAATATACTAATTTAAGTTGTGAATTTGAAATTCTCAAAAAACAATTTAGAATTAATAATTCAAATTTTTAACTTTTAATTTGAATTTAATTTAAATTTAAATAAAATTTAAAAATTTAAAAATTTTAAAATTTTAATTTAAATTTAATTTGAATTTAAATTTTAAATAAATTTAAAAATTTTAAAAATTTTAATTTAATTTAATTTAATTTTAATTTGAAAAAATTTCAAATAAAAAAATTAATTTTCAAAATTTTTAAATTTAATTTGAAATTTTTTAAAACCAAATAAAAATTTAAATTTAAAATTTAAATTTTAACATTTAAATTGAAGGAAATTTAAATTTAATTAAAATTTAAATTAATAATTTCAAATTATTAAATTATTAATTTAATTTGAATTTGTTTAAAAAATTTAAATAAATTTAAATTTTAAATAAACTTTCAAATTATTAATTATTCAATTTAATTGGAATTTAAATTCCAAATAAAAATTTAAATTAAAATTTAAAATTATTAATAACAATTTGAATTTAATTTAAAATTTTAAATAAAAAAATTTAATTAAAATTTTAATTAAACCAATTTGAATTGTAATTTAAAATTTTAAATAAACTTAATTTAAAATTTTTAAATTTTAAAAAACCAATTTGAATTTAATTTAAATTTAAAAAAAATTTGAATTTAATTTAAATTTAAATAAATTTAATTTAAATTTAATTTAAATTCTCAAATAAAAATTTGAATTTAAATTCAAATTTAACATTTAATTTAATTTAATTTAAACTAAATCAATTTGAATTTTAATTAAAATTTTAATAACCAATTTGAATTTAATTTAAATTTTAAATAAACAATTTGAATTAATTTAAAATTTTAATAACCAATTTGAAAATTTAATTTAAATTTTAAATAAACAATTTGAATTAATTTAAAATTTTAAATACCAATTTAAATTTAATTAAATTTTAAATAACAATTTAAATTAAAATTTAAATTTTAAATACCAATTTAAATTTAATTAAAATTTTAAATAAACAATTTGAATTTAATTAAAATTTTAATAATTAAGAATTGTAATTTAAAATTTTAAAAAAAATTTTGAATTTAATTTAAAATTTTAAATACCAATTTGAATTTAATTTAAAATTTTAAATAAACAATTTGAATTTAATTTAAAATTTTAAATAAAAATTTGGGTTTTTTAAATTTAAATAAACAATTTGAATTTAAAATTTTAAAATTTAATAACCAATTTGAATTTAATTTAAATTTAAATAACAATTTGAATTTAATTTAAATTTTAAATACCAATTTGAATTTAATTTAAATTTAAAAAAAATTTGAATTTAATTTAAAT
Organism: Lycocerus yunnanus; assembly: GCA_036346125.1. NCBI lineage: Eukaryota > Metazoa > Arthropoda > Insecta > Coleoptera > Cantharidae > Lycocerus > Lycocerus yunnanus. The sequence continues at coordinate 20,623 of JARFIX010000562.1, read as the reverse complement.
TTTAATAACCAATTTGAATTTAATTTAAATTTAAATAAACAATTTGAATTTAATTTAAATTTTAATAACCAATTTGAATTTAATTTAAATTTAAATAAACTTTAAATTTAATTTAAATTTTAAATTATTCAATTTGAATTTAATTTAAATTTAAATTTAAAAATTTGAATTTAATTTAAATTTTAATAATTAATTTAATTTAATTTAAAATTTAAATAAAAATTTGAATTTTTTAAATTTTAATAACAATTTGAATTTAATTTAAAATTCTAAATCAATTTGAATTTAATTAAATTTTAATAACTTTAAAATTGTAATTTAAATTTAAATAAACAATTTGAATGTAATTAAAATTTTAATAACAATTTGAATTGTAATTTAAAATTTTAAAAAACAATTTGAATGTAATTAAAATTTTAATAACAATTTGAATTGTAATTTAAAATTTTAAAAAAATTTAGAATTTTAAAATTGTTCTATATTTAAAAAAAAATTTAAATTTAAATTTAAATTTAAAAATTTTAAATAAATTTAATTTAAAATTTTAAAAATTTTAAACTTAAATTTTTAATTGTAATTTAAATTTAAATAAAAATTTAAATTAAAAAAAATTAAAACCTAATTTAATTTAATTTAAACTAAATCTTTGAATGTAATTAAAATTTTAATAAACTTAAAATTTTTAATTGGTTTAAAAATTTAAATTTAAAATTTTTTAAATTTAAAATTAAAATTTATTTTAAATTCTCAATTTAAAATTTGAAATTTAAATAAACAATTTGTTAAAATTTAAAAATTTTAATTTTAATTTGAATTTAATTTAAATTTAAATAAACAATTTAAACTAATAATTAAAATTTTAATTTAATTTGAATTTAATTTAAATTTAAATAAATAATTTAAATTTTAATTAAAATTTTTTAATTTTTGAATTTGAATTTTTCTCAAATAAACAATTTAGAACTAAAATTAAAATTTTAATTATTAATTTGAATTTAATTTCAATTTAAATAAAAATTTAAATTAATAATTTAACTTTTAAAATTATTAATTTGAATTTAATTTAAATTTAAATAAAAATTTAAATTAATAATTCAAAGGTTTAATTTAATTTAATTTAATTTAAATTTTAAATAAAAATTTAAACTAATAATTCAAATTGAATTTAATTTGAATTTAATTTAAATTTAAATAAAATTTAAATTAAATTTTAAATTATTAATTATTAATTTGAATTTAATTTAAATTTAAATAAAAATTTAAATTAATAATTAAATTATTAATTAATTCAATTTAAATTTGAATTTAAAATTTCAAATAAAAATTTGTTAAAATTTAAATTGTTAATTTTAATTTAATTTAATTTGAAACTAAATAAACAATTTAAACTAATAATTCAAATTTTAATTTTAATTTGATTTAATTTAAATTTAAATAAAATTTAAAATTAATTAAATTATTAACTTATTAATTTGAATTGGAATTTAAATTTAAATAAATAATTTAAATTAATTTTAAATTATTAACTTAATTTTTGAAGTTGTTAATTTAAATTTCCAAATAAAAATTTAAATTTAAAATTTAAATTATTAACTTATTAATTTAATTTGAATTTAAATTTCCAAATAAAAATTTAAATAAATTAAAATTTTAACTTATTTAATTTGATTTGAAAAATTCTCAAATAAACAATTTAGAACTGATAATTACAAATTGTTAACTATACTTCAAGGGTTGGAATTTGAAAATCTCAAATAAACAATTTAGAACTGATAATTACAAATTGTTAACTATACTTTAATTTGAAGTTGTAAATTTGATATTCCAAACAAACAATTTAGAATTAAAATTAAAATTGTTAACTAACTTCAATTTGAAGTTGTGAATTTGAAATTCTCAAATAAACTTTAGAACTGATAATTACAAATTGTTAACTATACTATAATTTAATTGTAAATTTAAAATTCTCAAATAAATAATTTAGAATTAATAATTTCAATTTTAACTATACTTCAATTTGAAGTTGTGAATTTGAAATTCTTAAATAAACAATTTAGAATTTTAAAATTTTTATTAACTTTTTTAATTTAAATTTCAAAAAACAATTTAAATTTAAAAATTTTCAAATTTTAAAAAACTTCAATTTGAAGTTGTGAATTTGAAATTCTCAAATAAAAATTTAGAATTAAAATTAAAATTTTAATAACTTCAATTTGAAGTTGTGAATTTGAAATTTTAAAAAAAATTTAGAATATAATTCAAATTTTAACAAATTTCAATTTGAAGTTGTTTTAAATTTAAATAAAAATTTGAAATAATTACAAATTTTTAAACTATATTTTAATTTGAAGTTGTGAATTTAAATTCTAAATAAAAATTTAATTTAAATAAAATTTTAAATTATTAATTTGAATTGGGAAATTTTAAAAATTTTAAAAAAAATTTTAAAAACTATAATTAAAATTGTTAATATTAATTTTAATTGGGAATTTAAATTTAAAAAAAATTTAAATAAATTCAAATTGAATTTTAATTTTGAATTAATTTAAATTTAAATAAACAATTTAAACTATAATTTGAATTTAAATTTAAATAAAAATTTAAATTAATAATTAAAATTTTAATAAAATTTGAATTTAATTTAAATTAAATAAAAATTTAAATAAAATTAAAATTTTAATAATTAATTTGAATTTAATTTTAAAAATTTAAATAAAAATTTAAATAATTTAAAATTTTAATTTAAAATTTTTTTAATTGGAATTTAAATTCCAAAAAAAATTTAAATAAATTAAAATTTTAACTTATTAATTTTGGGTTTGAATTTAAACCAAATAAACAATTTAATTTAATTTTAAAATTTTTATTTTTTGAAGTTGTGAATTTGAAATTCTAAAAAACAATTTAGAATTAATAATTACAAATTTTAACTTATTAATTTAATTTAATTTAAATTTAAAAAAAATTTAAATATAATTAAAATTTTAATAACCAATTTGAAGTTGTGAATTTGAAATTCTCAAATAAACAATTTAGAATTAAAATTACAAATTGTTAACTATACTCAATTTGAAGTTGTGAATTTGAAATTCTCAAATAAACAATTTAGAATTAATAATTACAAATTGTTAACTATACTCAATTTGAAGTTGTGAATTTGAAATTTCAAATAACAATTTAGAATTAATAATTTCAATTATTAACTATACTTCAATTTGAAGTTGTGAATTTGAAATTTTAAATAAACAATTTAGAATTAAAATTCAAATTTTAACTATACTCAATTTGAAGTTGTGAATTTGAAATTTAAAAAAACAATTTAGAATTAATAATTTACAAATTATTAACTATACTCAATTTGAAGTTGTGAATTTGAAATTTCAAATAAACAATTTAGAATTAATAATTCAAATTTTAACTATACTTAATTTGAAGTTGTGAATTTGAAATTTCAAATAAACAATTTAGATTAAAATTTTCAAATTGTTAACTATACTCAATTTGAAGTTTTTAATTTGAAATTTCAAATAAACAATTTAGAATTAATAATTACAAATTTTAACTATATAATTTGAAGTTGTGAATTTGAAATTCTCAAATAAACAATTTAGAATTAAAATTACAAATTTTAACTTATCAATTTGAAGTTGTGAATTTGAAATTTCAAATAAACAATTTAGAATTAATAATTACAAATTTTAACTATATTTAATTTGAAGTTGTGAATTTGAAATTTCAAATAAACAATTTAAATTAAAAATTTTCAAATTTTAACTATACTTAAATTTGAAGTTGTGAATTTGAAATTCTAAATAAACAATTTAGAATTAAATTTAAAATTTTAACTATACTTCAATTTGAAGTTGTGAATTTAAAATTCTCAAATAAACAATTTAGAATTAAAATTTAAATTTTAACTATACTAATTTGAAGTTGTGAATTTGAAATTCTCAAAAAAAATTTAGAATTAATAATTAAATTATTAACTATATTTAATTTGAAGTTGTGAATTTGAAATTAAAAACAATTTAGAATTAATAATTTAAAATTATTAACTATACTTAATTTGAAGTTGTAATTTAAATTTCAAATAAACAATTTAAATTAAAATTACAAATTGTTAACTATACTTCAATTTGAAGTTGTGAATTTGAAATTTCAAATAAACAATTTAGAATTAATAATTACAAATTGTTAACTATACTCAATTTGAAGTTGTGAATTTGAAATTCTCAAATAAACAATTTAGAATTAATAATTCAAATTATTAACTATACTTAATTTGAAGTTGTGAATTTGAAATTTCAAATAAACAATTTAGAATTAATAATTTCAATTTTAACTATACTAATTTGAAGTTGTGAATTTGAAATTTCAAATAAACAATTTAGAATTAATAATTTATTATTAACTATACTCAATTTGAAGTTGTGAATTTGAAATTCAAAAAAACAATTTAAATTAAAAATTTTCAAATTTTAACTATACTAATTTGAAGTTGTAAATTTTTGAAATTTAAATAAACAATTTAAATTAATAATTTCAAATTATTAACTAAACTTCAATTTGAAGTTGTGAATTTGAAATTCTCAAAAAAACAATTTAAAATTAAATTTAATTAAATTTTAACTATACTTCAATTTGAAGTTGTGAATTTGAATTCTCAAATAAACAATTTAGAATAATAATTACAAATTGTTAACTAACTTAATTTGAAGTTGTGAATTTAAAATTTAAATAAACAATTTAGAATTAATATTTCAAATTTTAAAATATACTTCAATTTGAAGTTGTGAATTTGAAATTTTCAAATAAACAATTTAGAATTAATAATTCAAATTGTTAACTATACTAATTTGAAGTTGTGAATTTAAAATTTCAAATAAACAATTTAGAACTGATAATTAAAATTGTTAACTATACTAATTTGAAGTTGTGAATTTGAAATTTCAAAAAAACAATTTAAATTAATAATTTCAAATTATTAACTATACTTAATTTAAGTTGTGAATTTGAAATTCTAAATAAACAATTTAAATTAAAAATTTTAAATTTTAACTTTTCAATTTGAAGTTGTGAATTTGAAATTCCAAATAAACAATTTAGAATTAATAATTCAAATTATTAACTATACTTCAATTTGAAGTTGTGAATTTGAAATTCTCAAATAAACAATTTAGAACTAATAATTAAAATTTATTAACTATACTTCAATTTGAAGTTGTGAATTTGAAATTTCAAATAAACAATTTAGAACTGATAATTACAAATTGTTAACTATACTTCAATTTGAAGTTGTGAATTTGAAATTCTCAAATAAACAATTTAGAATTAATAATTACAAATTATTAATATACTTCAATTTGAAGTTGTGAATTTGAAATTCTCAAATAAACAATTTAGAATTAATAATTACAAATTGTTAACTATACTTAATTTGAAGTTGTGAATTTGAAATTTCAAATAAACAATTTAGAAATAATTACAAATTTTAACTATACTTCAATTTGAAGTTGTGAATTTGAAATTCTCAATAAACAATTTAGAATTAATAATTACAAATTGTTAACTATACTTCAATTTGAAGTTGTGAATTTGAAATTCTCAAATAAACAATTTAGAATTAATAATTACAAATTGTTAACTATACTTCAATTTGAAGTTGTGAATTTGAAATTCTCAAATAAACAATTTAGAATTAATAATTTCAATTATTAACTATACTTCAATTTGAAGTTGTGAATTTGAAATTCTCAAATAAACAATTTAGAATTAATAATTACAAATTGTTAACTATACTTCATTTTGAAGTTGTGAATTTGAAATTCTCAAATAAACAATTTAGAACTAATAATTACAAATTGTTAACTATACTTCAATTTGAAGTTGTGAATTTGAAATTTCAAATAAACAATTTAGAACTGATAATTACAAATTGTTAACTATACTTCAATTTGAAGTTGTGAATTTGAAATTCTCAAATAAACAATTTAGAACTAATAATTACAAATTGTTAACTATACTTCAATTTGAAGTTGTGAATTTGAAATTCTCAAATAAACAATTTAGAACTAATAATTACAAATTGTTAACTATACTTCAATTTGAAGTTGTGAATTTGAAATTCTCAAATAAACAATTTAGAATTAATAATTACAAATTGTTAACTATACTTCAATTTGAAGTTGTGAATTTGAAATTCTCAAATAAAAAATTTAGAATTAATAATTACAAATTATTAACTATACTTCAATTTGAAGTTGTGAATTTGAAATTCTCAAATAAACAATTTAGAATTAATAATTACAAATTGTTAACTATACTTCAATTTGAAGTTGTGAATTTGAAATTCTCAAATAAACAATTTAGAATTAATAATTACAAATTGTTAACTATACTTCAATTTGAAGTTGTGAATTTGAAATTCTCAAATAAACAATTTAGAACTATAATTACAAATTGTTAACTATACTTCAATTTGAAGTTGTGAATTTGAAATTCTCAAATAAACAATTTAGAACTAATAATTACAAATTGTTAACTATACTTCAATTTGAAGTTGTGAATTTGAAATTTTCAAATAAACAATTTAGAACTAATAATTACAAATTGTTAACTATACTTCAATTTGAAGTTGTGAATTTGAAATTCTCAAATAAACAATTTAGAACTAATAATTACAAATTGTTAACTATACTTCAATTTCAAGTTGTGAATTTGAAATTCTCAAATAAACAATTTAGAATAATAATTACAAATTGTTAACTATACTTCAATTTGAAGTTGTGAATTTGAAATTCTCAAATAAACAATTTAGAATTAATAATTACAAATTGTTAACTATACTTCAATTTGAAGTTGTGAATTTAAAATTCTCAAATAAACAATTTAGAATTAATAATTCAAATTGTTAACTATACTTCAATTTGAAGTTGTGAATTTGAAATTCTCAAATAAACAATTTAGAACTGATAATTACAAATTGTTAACTATACTTCAATTTGAAGTTGTGAATTTGAAATTCTCAAATAAACAATTTAGAATTAATAATTACAAATTGTTAACTATACTTCAATTTGAAGTTGTGAATTTGAAATTCTCAAATAAACAATTTAGAATTATAATTACAGATTGTTAACTATACTCAATTTGAAGTTGTGAATTTGAAATTCTCAAATAAACAATTTAGAATTAATAATTACAAATTGTTAACTATACTTCAATTTGAAGTTGTGAATTTGAAATTCTCAAATAAACAATTTAGAATTAATAATTTCAAATTATTAACTATACTTCAATTTGAAGTTGTGAATTTGAAATTCTCAAATAAACAATTTAGAATTAATAATTACAAATTGTTAACTATACTTCAATTTGAAGTTGTGAATTTGAAATTCTCAAATAAACAATTTAGAACTATAATTACAAATTGTTAACTATACTTCAATTTGAAGTTGTGAATTTGAAATTCTCAAATAAACAATTTAGAATTAATAATTTCAAATTATTAACTATACTTCAATTTGAAGTTGTGAATTTGAAATTCTCAAATAAACAATTTAGAATTAATAATTACAAATTGTTAACTATACTTCAATTTGAAGTTGTGAATTTGAAATTCTCAAATAAACAATTTAGAACTAATAATTACAAATTGTTAACTATACTTCAATTTGAAGTTGTGAATTTAAAATTCTCAAATAAACAATTTAGAACTAATAATTACAAATTGTTAACTATACTTCAATTTGAAGTTGTGAATTTGAAATTCTCAAATAAACAATTTAGAATGATAATTTCAAATTTTAACTATACTTCAATTTGAAGTTGTGAATTTGAAATTTCAAATAAACAATTTAGAATTAATAATTACAAATTGTTAACTATACTTCAATTTGAAGTTGTGAATTTGAAATTCTCAAATAAACAATTTAGAATTAATAATTACAAATTGTTAACTATACTTCAATTTGAAGTTGTGAATTTGAAATTCTCAAATAAACAATTTAGAATTAATAATTTCAAATTATTAACTATACTTCAATTTGAAGTTGTGAATTTGAAATTCTCAAATAAACAATTTAGAATTAATAATTTCAAATTATTAACTATACTTCAATTTGAAGTTGTGAATTTGAAATTCTCAAATAAACAATTTAGAATTAATAATTTCAAATTATTAACTATACTTCAATTTGAAGTTGTGAATTTGAAATTCTCAAATAAACAATTTAGAATTAATAATTTCAAATTATTAACTATACTTCAATTTGAAGTTGTGAATTTGAAATTCTCAAATAAACAATTTAGAATTAATAATTTCAAATTATTAACTATACTTCAATTTGAAGTTGTGAATTTGAAATTCTCAAATAAACAATTTAGAATTAATAATTACAAATTGTTAACTATACTTCAATTTGAAGTTGTGAATTTGAAATTCTCAAATAAACAATTTAGAATTAATAATTACAAATTGTTAACTATACTTCAATTTGAAGTTGTGAATTTGAAATTCTCAAATAAACAATTTAGAATTAATAATTTCAAATTATTAACTATACTTCAATTTGAAGTTGTGAATTTGAAATTTCAAATAAACAATTTAGAATTAATAATTACAAATTGTTAACTATACTTCAATTTGAAGTTGTGAATTTGAAATTCTCAAATAAACAATTTAGAACTAATAATTACAAATTGTTAACTATACTTCAATTTGAAGTTGTGAATTTGAAATTCTCAAATAAACAATTTAGAATTAATAATTACAAATTGTTAACTATACTTCAATTTGAAGTTGTGAATTTGAAATTCTCAAATAAACAATTTAGAATTAATAATTACAAATTGTTAACTATACTTCAATTTGAAGTTGTGAATTTGAAATTCTCAAATAAACAATTTAGAATTAATAATTTCAAATTATTAACTATACTTCAATTTGAAGTTGTAATTTGAAATTCTCAAATAAACAATTTAGAATTAATAATTACAAATTAGTTAACTATACTTCAATTTGAAGTTGTGAATTTGAAATTCTCAAATAAACAATTTAGAACTAATAATTACAAATTGTTAACTATACTTCAATTTGAAGTTGTGAATTTGAAATTCTCAAATAAACAATTTAGAATTATAATTACAATTATTAACTATACTCAATTTGAAGTTGTGAATTTGAAATTCTCAAATAAACAATTTAGAATTAATAATTACAAATTGTTAACTATACTTCAATTTGAAGTTGTGAATTTGAAATTCTCAAATAAACAATTTAGAATTAATAATTACAAATTGTTAACTATACTTCAATTTGAAGTTGTGAATTTGAAATTCTCAAATAAACAATTTAGAACTGATAATTACAAATTGTTAACTATACTTCAATTTGAAGTTGTGAATTTGAAATTCTCAAATAAACAATTTAGAACTAATAATTACAAATTGTTAACTATACTTCAATTTGAAGTTGTGAATTTGAAATTCTCAAATAAACAATTTAGAATTAATAATTACAAATTGTTAACTATACTTCAATTTGAAGTTGTGAATTTGAAATTCTCAAATAAACAATTTAGAATTAATAATTACAAATTGTTAACTATACTTCAATTTGAAGTTGTGAATTTGAAATTCTCAAATAAACAATTTAGAATAATAATTTCAAATTATTAACTATACTTCAATTTGAAGTTGTGAATTTGAAATTCTCAAATAAACAATTTAGAATTAATAATTTCAAATTATTAACTATACTTCAATTTGAAGTTGTGAATTTGAAATTCTCAAATAAACAATTTAGAATTAATAATTTCAAATTATTAACTATACTTCAATTTGAAGTTGTGAATTTGAAATTCTCAAATAAACAATTTAGAATTAATAATTTCAAATTATTAACTATACTTCAATTTGAAGTTGTGAATTTGAAATTCTCAAATAAACAATTTAGAATTAATAATTTCAAATTATTAACTATACTTCAATTTGAAGTTGTGAATTTGAAATTCTCAAATAAACAATTTAGAATTAATAATTACAAATTATTAACTATACTTCAATTTGAAGTTGTGAATTTGAAATTCTCAAATAAACAATTTAGAATTAATAATTCAAATTATTAACTATACTTCAATTTGAAGTTGTGAATTTGAAATTCTCAAATAAACAATTTAGAATTAATAATTACAAATTGTTAACTATACTTCAATTTGAAGTTGTGAATTTGAAATTCTCAAATAAACAATTTAGAATTAATAATTACAAATTGTTAACTATACTTCAATTTGAAGTTGTGAATTTGAAATTCTCAAATAAACAATTTAGAATTAATAATTACAAATTGTTAACTATACTTCAATTTGAAGTTGTGAATTTGAAATTCTCAAATAAACAATTTAAAACTGATAATTACAAATAGTTAACTAACTTCAATTTGAAGTTGTGAATTTGAAATTCTCAAATAAACAATTTAGAACTGATAATTACAAATTGTTAACTATACTTCAATTTGAAGTTGTGAATTTGAAATTCTCAAATAAACAATTTAGAATTATAATTACAAATTAGTTAACTATACTTCAATTTGAAGTTGTGAATTTGAAATTCTCAAATAAACAATTTAGAATTAATAATTACAAATTGTTAACTATACTCAATTTGAAGTTGTGAATTTGAAATTCTCAAATAAACAATTTAGAATTAATAATTACAAATTGTTAACTATACTTCAATTTGAAGTTGTGAATTTGAAATTCTCAAATAAACAATTTAGAACTAATAATTACAAATTGTTAACTATACTTCAATTTGAAGTTGTGAATTTGAAATTCTCAAATAAACAATTTAGAACTAATAATTACAAATTGTTAACTATACTTCAATTTGAAGTTGTGAATTTGAAATTCTCAAATAAACAATTTAGAATTAATAATTACAAATTGTTAACTATACTTCAATTTGAAGTTGTGAATTTGAAATTCTCAAATAAACAATTTAGAATTAATAATTACAAATTGTTAACTATACTTCAATTTGAAGTTGTGAATTTGAAATTCTCAAATAAACAATTTAGAACTAGATAATTACAAATTGTTAACTATACTTCAATTTGAAGTTGTGAATTTGAAATTCTCAAATAAACAATTTAGAATTAATAATTTCAAATTATTAACTATACTTCAATTTGAAGTTGTGAATTTGAAATTCTCAAATAAACAATTTAGAATTAATAATTTCAAATTATTAACTATACTTCAATTTGAAGTTGTGAATTTGAAATTCTCAAATAAACAATTTAGAATTAATAATTCAAATTGTTAACTATACTTCAATTTGAAGTTGTGAATTTGAAATTCTCAAATAAACAATTTAGAATTAATAATTTCAAATTATTAACTATACTCAATTTGAAGTTGTGAATTTGAAATTCTCAAATAAACAATTTAGAATTAATAATTTCAAATTATTAACTATACTTCAATTTGAAGTTGTGAATTTGAAATTCTCAAATAAACAATTTAGAATTAATAATTACAAATTGTTAACTATACTTCAATTTGAAGTTGTGAATTTGAAATTCTCAAATAAACAATTTAGAACTAATAATTACAAATTGTTAACTATACTTCAATTTGAAGTTGTGAATTTGAAATTCTCAAATAAACAATTTAGAATTAATAATTACAAATTGTTAACTATACTTCAATTTGAAGTTGTGAATTTGAAATTCTCAAATAAACAATTTAGAATTAATAATTTACAAATTGTTAACTATACTTCAATTTGAAGTTGTGAATTTGAAATTCTCAAATAAACAATTTAGAATTAATAATTTCAAATTATTAACTATACTTCAATTTGAAGTTGTGAATTTGAAATTCTCAAATAAACAATTTAGAATTAATAATTACAAATTATTAACTATACTTCAATTTGAAGTTGTGAATTTGAAATTCTCAAATAAACAATTTAGAATTAATAATTTCAAATTATTAACTATACTTCAATTTGAAGTTGTGAATTTGAAATTCTCAAATAAACAATTTAGAATTAATAATTACAAATTATTAACTATACTTCAATTTGAAGTTGTGAATTTGAAATTCTCAAATAAACAATTTAGAATTAATAATTACAAATTGTTAACTATACTTCAATTTGAAGTTGTGAATTTGAAATTCTCAAATAAACAATTTAGAACTAATAATTACAAATTATTAACTATACTTCAATTTGAAGTTGTGAATTTGAAATTCTCAAATAAACAATTTAGAATAATAATTACAAATTGTTAACTATACTTCAATTTGAAGTTGTGAATTTGAAATTCTCAAATAAACAATTTAGAACTAATAATTACAAATTGTTAACTATACTTCAATTTGAAGTTGTGAATTTGAAATTCTCAAATAAACAATTTAGAATTAATAATTACAAATTATTAACTATACTTCAATTTGAAGTTGTGAATTTGAAATTCTCAAATAAACAATTTAGAATTAATAATTACAAATTGTTAACTATACTTCAATTTGAAGTTGTGAATTTGAAATTTTCAAATAAACAATTTAGAATTAATAATTACAAATTGTTAACTATACTTCAATTTGAAGTTGTGAATTTGAAATTCTCAAATAAACAATTTAGAACTAATAATTACAAATTGTTAACTATACTTCAATTTGAAGTTGTGAATTTGAAATTCTCAAATAAACAATTTAGAATTAATAATTTCAAATTATTAACTATACTTCAATTTGAAGTTGTGAATTTGAAATTCTCAAATAAACAATTTAGAATTAATAATTACAAATTGTTAACTATACTTCAATTTGAAGTTGTGAATTTAAAATTCTCAAATAAACAATTTAGAACTAATAATTACAAATTGTTAACTATACTTCAATTTGAAGTTGTGAATTTGAAATTCTCAAATAAACATTTTAGAACTGATAATTACAAATTGTTAACTATACTTCAATTTGAAGTTGTGAATTTGAAATTCTCAAATAAACAATTAAGAATTAATAATTTCAAATTATTAAATATACTTCAATTTGAAGTTGTGAATTTGAAATTCTCAAATAAACAATTTAGAATTAATAATTACAAAGTGTTAACTATGCTTCAATTTGAAGTTGTGAATTTGAAATTCTCAAATAAACAATTTAGAACTAATAATTACAAATTGTTAACTATACTTCAATTTGAAGTTGTGAATTTGAAATTCTCAAATAACAATTTAGAATTAATAATTTCAAATTATTAACTATACTTCAATTTGAAGTTGTGAATTTGAAATTCTCAAATAAACAATTTAGAATTAATAATTTCAAATTATTAACTATACTTCAATTTGAAGTTGTGAATTTAAAATTCTCAAATAAACAATTTAGAATTAATAATTTCAAATTGTTAACTATACTTCAACTTGAAGTTGTGAATTTGAAATTCTCAAATAAACCATTTAGAATTAATAATTTCAAATTATTAACTATACTTCAATTTGAAGTTGTGAATTTGAAATTCTCAAATAAATAATTTAGAATTAATATTTCAAATTGTTAACTATACTTCAATTTGAAGTTGTGAATTTGAAATTCTCAAATAAACAATTTAGAATTAATAATTTCAAATTATTAAATATACTTCAATTTGAAGTTGTGAATTTGAAATTCTCAAATAAACAATTTAGAATTAATAATTACAAATTGTTAACTATACTTCAATTTGAAGTTGTGAATTTGAAATTCTCAAATAAACAATTTAGAATTTATAATTACAAATTGTTAACTATACTTCAATTTGAAGTTGTGAATTTGAAATTCTCAAATAAACAATTTAGAACTAATAATTACAAATTGTTAACTATACTTCAATTTGAAGTTGTTGAATTTGAAATTCTTAAATAAACAATTTAGAACTAATAATGACAAATTGTTAACTATACTTCAATTTGAAATTGTTAATTTGAAATTCTCAAATAAACAATTTAGAACTAATAATTACAAATTGTTAACTATACTTCAATTTGAAAGTTGTGAATTTGAAATTTTCAAATAAACAATTTAGAATTAATAATTACAAATTGTTAACTATACTTCAATTTGAAGTTGTGAATTTAAAATTTTCAAATAAACATTTTAGAACTGATAATTACAAATTGTTAACTATACTTCAATTTGAAGTTGTGAATTTGAAATACTCAAATAAACAATTTAGAATTAATAATTTCAACTTATTAAATATACTTCAATTTGAAGTTGTGAATTTAAAATTCTCAAATAAACAATTTAGAATTAATAATTTCAAAGTGATAACTATGCTTCAATTTGAAGTTGTGAATTTGAAATTCTCAAATAAACAATTTAGAACTAATAATTACAAATTGTTAACTATACTTCAATTTGAAGTTGTGAATTTGAAATTCTCAAAAAATCAATTTAGAATTAATAATTTCAAATTATTAACTATACTTCAATTTGAAGTTGTGAATTTGAAATTCTCAAATAAACAATTTAGAATTAATAATTTCAAATTATTAACTATACTTCAATTTGAAGTTGTGAATTTAAAATTCTCAAATAAACAATTTAGAATTAATAATTTCAAATTGTTAACTATACTTCAATTTGAAGTTGTGAATTTGAAATTCTCAAATAAACAATTTAGAATTAATAATTTCAAATTATTAACTATACTTCAATTTGAAGTTGTGAATTTAAAATTCTCAAATAAATAATTTAGAATTAATAATTTCAAATTATTAACTATACTTCAATTTGAAGTTGTGAATTTGAAATTCTCAAATAAACAATTTAGAATTAATAATTTCAAATTATTAACTATACTTCAATTTGAAGTTGTGAATTTGAAATTCTCAAATAAACAATTTAGAACTGATAATTACAAATTGTTAACTATACTTCAATTTGAAGTTGTGAATTTGAAATTCTCAAATAAACAATTTAGAATTAATAATTTCAAATTATTAACTATACTTCAATTTGAAGTTGTGAATTTGAAATTCTCAAATAAACAATTTAGAACTAATAATTACAAATTGTTAACTATACTTCAATTTGAAGTTGTGAATTTGAAATTCTCAAATAAACAATTTAGAACTAATAATTACAAATTGTTAACTATACTTCAATTTGAAGTTGTGAATTTGAAATTCTCAAATAAACAATTTAGAACTGATAATTACAAATTGTTAACTATACTTCAATTTGAAGTTGTGAATTTGAAATTCTCAAATAAACAATTTAGAATTAATAATTTCAAATTATTAACTATACTTCAATTTGAAGTTGTGAATTTGAAATTCTCAAATAAACAATTTAGAATTAATAATTACAAATTGTTAACTATACTTCAATTTGAAGTTGTGAATTTGAAATTCTCAAATAAACAATTTAGAACTAATAATTACAAATTGTTAACTATACTTCAATTTGAAGTTGTGAATTTGAAATTCTCAAATAAACAATTTAGAACTAAATAATTACAAATTGTTAACTATACTTCAATTTGAAGTTGTGAATTTGAAATTCTCAAATAAACAATTTAGAATTAAAAATTTCAAATTGTTAACTATACTTCAATTTGAAGTTGTGAATTTGAAATTCTCAAATAAACAATTTAGAATTAATAATTACAAATTGTTAACTATACTTCAATTTGAAGTTGTGAATTTGAAATTCTCAAATAAACAATTTAGAATTAATAATTACAAATTGTTAACTATACTTCAATTTGAAGTTGTGAATTTGAAATTCTAAATTAAACAATTTAGAATTAATAATTTCAAATTATTAACTATACTTCAATTTGAAGTTGTGAATTTGAAATTCTCAAATAAACAATTTAGAATTAATAATTTCAAATTATTAACTATACTTCAATTTGAAGTTGTGAATTTGAAATTCTCAAATAAACAATTTAGAATTAATAATTTTAAATTATTAACTATACTTCAATTTGAAGTTGTGATTTTGAAATTCTCAAATAAACAATTTAGAATTAATAATTACAAATTGTTAACTATACTTCAATTTGAAGTTGTGAATTTGAAATTCTCAAATAAACAATTTAGAATTAATAATTACAAATTGTTAACTATACTTCAATTTGAAGTTGTGAATTTGAAATTCTCAAATAAACAATTTAGAATTAATAATTCAAATTGTTAACTATACTTCAATTTGAAGTTGTGAATTTGAAATTCTCAAATAAACAATTTAGAACTGATAATTACAAATTGTTAACTATACTTAATTTGAAGTTGTGAATTTGAAATTCTCAAATAAACAATTTAGAATTAATAATTACAAATTATTAACTATACTTCAATTTGAAGTTGTGAATTTGAAAATTCTCAAATAAACAATTTAGAATTAATAATTACAAATTGTTAACTATACTTCAATTTGAAGTTGTGAATTTGAAATTCTCAAATAAACAATTTAGAATTAATAATTACAAATTGTTAACTATACTTCAATTTGAAGTTGTGAATTTGAAATTCTCAAATAAACAATTTAGAATTAATAATTTCAAATTGTTAACTATACTTCAATTTGAAGTTGTGAATTTGAAATTCTCAAATAAACAATTTAGAATTAATAATTTCAAATTATTAACTATACTTCAATTTGAAGTTGTGAATTTAAAATTCTCAAATAAACAATTTAGAATTAATAATTTCAAATTGTTAACTATACTTCAATTTGAAGTTGTGAATTTGAAATTCTCAAATAAACAATTTAGAATTAATAATTTCAAATTATTAACTATACTTCAATTTGAAGTTGTGAATTTGAAATTCTCAAATAAATAATTTAGAATTAATACTTTCAAATTATTAACTATACTTCAATTTGAAGTTGTGAATTTGAAATTCTCAAATAAACAATTTAGAATTAATAATTTCAAATTATTAACTATACTTCAATTTGAAGTTGTGAATTTGAAATTCTCAAATAAACAATTTAGAACTGATAATTACAAATTGTTAACTATACTTTAATTTGAAGTTGTGAATTTGAAATTCTCAAATAAACAATTTAGAACTGATAATTACAAATTGTTAACTATACTTCAATTTGAAGTTGTGAATTTGAAAATCTCAAATAAACAATTTAGAACTGATAATTACAAATTGTTAACTATACTTTAATTAGAAGTTGTAAATTTGAAATTCTCAAATAAACAATTTAGAATTAAAAATTACAAATTGTTAACTATACTTCAATTTGAAGTTGTGAATTTGAAATTCTCAAATAAACAATTTAGAACTGATAATTACAAATTGTTAACTATACTATAATTTGAAGTTGTGAATTTGAAATTCTCAAATAAACAATTTAAAACTGATAATTACAAATAGTTAACTAACCTTCAATTTGAAGTTGTGAATTTGAAATTCTCAAATAAACAATTTAGAACTGATAATTACAAATTGTTAACTATACTTCAATTTGAAGTTGTGAATTTGAGATTCTCAAATAAACAATTTAGAATTAATAATTTCAAGTTATTAACTATACGTCAATTGGAAGTTGTGAATTTGAAATTCTCAAATAAACAATTTAGAACTAATAATTACAAATTGTTAACTATACTTCAGTTTGAAGTTGTGAATTTGAAATTTTCAAATAAACAATTTAGAATTAATAATTACAAATTGTTAACTATACTTCAATTTGAAGTTGTGAATTTAAAATTTTCAAATAAACATTTTAGAACTGATAATTACAAATTGTTAACTATACTTCAATTTGAAGTTGTGAATTTGAAATTCTCAAATAAACAATTTAGAATTAATAATTTCAACTTATTAAATATACTTCAATTTGAAGTTGTGAATTTGAAATTCTCAAATAAACAATTTAGAATTAATAATTACAAAGTGTTAACTATGCTTCAATTTGAAGTTGTGAATTTAATTTTCTCAAATAAACAATTTAGAACTAATAATTACAAATTGTTAACTATACTTCAATTTGAAGTTGTGAATTTGAAATTCTCAAATAACAATTTAGAATTAATAATTTCAAATTATTAACTATACTTCAATTTGAAGTTGTGAATTTGAAATTCTCAAATAAACAATTTAGAATTAATAATTTCAAATTATTAACTATACTTCAATTTGAAATTGTGAATTTAAAATTCTCAAATAAACAATTTAGAATTAATAATTTCAAATTGTTAACTATGCTTCAATTTGAAGTTGTGAATTTGAAATTCTCAAATAAACAATTTAGAACTAATAATTACAAATTGTTAACTATACTTCAATTTGAAGTTGTGAATTTGAAATTCTCAAATAAACAATTTAGAATTAATAATTTCAAATTATTAACTATACTTCAATTTGAAGTTGTGAATTTGAAATTCTCAAATAAATAATTTAGAATTAATAATTTCAAATTATTAACTATACTTCAATTTGAAGTTGTGAATTTGAAATTCTCAAATAAACAATTTAGAATTAATAATTTCAAATTATTAACTATACTTCAATTTGAAGTTGTGAATTTGAAATTCTCAAATAAACAATTTAGAACTGATAATTACAAATTGTTAACTATACTTTAATTTGAAGTTGTGAATTTGAAATTCTCAAATAAACAATTTAGAACTGATAATTACAAATTGTTAACTATACTTCAATTTGAAGTTGTGAATTTGAAATTCTCAAATAAACAATTTAGAACTGATAATTACAAATTGTTAACTATACTATAATTTGAAGTTGTGAATTTAAAATTCTCAAATAAATAATTTAGAATTAATAATTTCAAGTTATTAACTATACTTCAATTTGAAGTTGTGAATTTGAAATTCTCAAATAAACAATTTAGAATTAATAATTTCAAGTTATTAACTATACTTCAATTTGAAGTTGTGAATTTGAAATTCTCAAATAAACAATTTAAAACTGATAATTACAAATAGTTAACTAACTTCAATTTGAAGTTGTGAATTTGAAATTCTCAAATAAACAATTTAGAACTGATAATTACAAATTGTTAACTATACTTCAATTTGAAGTTGTGAATTTGAGATTCTCAAATAAACAATTTAGAATTAATAATTTCAAGTTATTAACTATACTTCAATTTGAAGTTGTGAATTTGAAATTCTCAAATAAACAATTTAGAATTAATAATTACAAATTGTTAACTATACTTCAATTTGAAGTTGTGAATTTGAAATTCTCAAATAAACAATTTAGAATTAATAATTTCGAGTTATTAACTATACGTCAATTTGAAGTTGTGAATTTGAAATTCTCAAATAAACAATTTAGAATTAATAATTACAAATTGTTAACTATACTTCAATTTGAAGTTGTGAATTTGAAATTCTCAAATAAACAATTTAGAACTAATAATTACAAATTGTTAACTATACTTCAATTTGAAGTTGTGAATTTGAAATTCTCAAATAAACAATTTAGAACTAATAATTACAAATTGTTAACTATACTTCAATTTGAAGTTGTGAATTTGAAATTCTCAAATAAACAATTTAGAACTAATAATTACAAATTGTTAACTATACTTCAATTTGAAGTTGTGAATTTGAAATTTTCAAATAAACAATTTAGAACTGATAATTACAAATTGTTAACTATACTTCAATTTGAAGTTGTGAATTTGAAATTCTCAAATAAACAATTTAGAATTAATAATTTCAAATTGTTAACTATACTTCAATTTGAAGTTGTGAATTTGAAATTCTCAAATAAACAATTTAGAATTAATAATTTCAAATTGTTAACTATACTTCAATTTGAAGTTGTGAATTTGAAATTCTCAAATAAACAATTTAGAACTAATAATTACAAATTGTTAACTATACTTCAATTTGAAGTTGTGAATTTGAAATTCTCAAATAAACAATTTAGAACTAATAATTACAAATTGTTAACTATACTTCAATTTGAAGTTGTGAATTTGAAATTCTCAAATAAACAATTTAGAACTAATAATTACAAATTGTTAACTATACTTCAATTTGAAGTTGTGAATTTGAAATTCTCAAATAAACAATTTAGAATTAATAATTTCAAATTATTAACTATACTTCAATTTGAAGTTGTGAATTTGAAATTCTCAAATAAACAATTTAGAATTAATAATTTCAAATTGTTAACTATACTTCAATTTGAAGTTGTGAATTTGAAATTCTCAAATAAACAATTTAGAATTAATAATTTCAAATTATTAACTATACTTCAATTTGAAGTTGTGAATTTGAAATTCTCAAATAAACAATTTAGAATTAATAATTACAAATTGTTAACTATACTTCAATTTGAAGTTGTGAATTTGAAATTCTCAAATAAACAATTTAGAACTAATAATTACAAATTGTTAACTATACTTCAATTTGAAGTTGTGAATTTGAAATTCTCAAATAAACAATTTAGAACTGATAATTACAAATTGTTAACTATACTTCAATTTGAAGTTGTGAATTTGAAATTCTCAAATAAACAATTTAGAATTAATAATTACAAATTGTTAACTATACTTCAATTTGAAGTTGTGAATTTGAAATTCTCAAATAAACAATTTAGAATAATAATTCAAATTGTTAACTA
>JARFIX010000561.1:0-25375 GCA_036346125.1 Lycocerus yunnanus | reverse complement strand
TGAAGTATAGTTAACAATTTGAAATTATTAATTCTAAATTGCTATTTGAGAATTTCAAATTCACAACTTTAAATTAAAGTATAGTTAACAATTTGTAATTATTAGTTCTAAATTGTTTATTTGAAATTTCAAATTCACAACTTCAAATTAAGTATAGTTAACACTTTGTAATTATTAATTCTAAATTGTTAATTTGAGAATTTCAACTTCACAACTTCAAATTAAGTATATTTAATAATTTAAATTATTAATTCTAAATTGTTTATTTGAGAATTTCAAATTCACAACTTCAAATTGAAGTAAAATTAACAATTTGTAATTATCAGTTCTAAAATGTTTATTTGAAAATTTTAAATTTACAACTCCAAATTGAAGTATTTTAACAATTTGTAATTATTAGTTCTAAATTTTTTTTTGAAATTTCAAATTCACAACTTCAAATTAAAGTATAGTTAACAATTTGTAATTATTAGTTATAAATTGTTTATTTGAGAATTTCAAATTACAACTTCAAATTAAGTATAGTTAATAATTTCAAATTATTAATTCTAAATTGTTATTTAAAAATTTCAAATTCACAACTTCAAAGGTATAGTTAATAATTTGAAATTATTAATTCTAAATTGTTTATTTGAAATTTCAAATTCACAACTTCAAATTGAAGTATAGTTAATAACTTGAAATTATTAATTCTAAATTGTTTATTTGAGAATTTCAAATTCACAACTTCAAATTGAAGTAAAATTGGAACAATTTGTAATTATTAATTCTAAATTGTTTATTTGAAAATTTTTCAAATTCACAACTTCAAATTAAATATAGTTAACAATTTGTAATTATCAGTTCTAAATTGTTTATTTGAGATTTTCAAATTCACAACTTCAAATTAAAGTATAGTTAACAATTTGTAATTATCAGTTCTAAATTGTTTATTTGAGAATTTCAAATTCACAACTTCAAATTAAAGTATAGTTAACAATTTGTAATTATTAATTCTAAATTGTTTATTTGAGAATTTCAAATTCACAACTTCAAATTAAGTATAGTTAATAATTTAAATTATTAATTCTAAATTGTTTATTTGAGAATTTCAAATTCACAACTTCAAATTAAGTATTGTTAAAAATTTTTAAATTATTAATTCTAATTAGTTTATTTGAGAGTTTCAAATTCACAACTTCAAATTAAAGTATAGTTAAAATTTGTAATTATTAATTCTAAATTGTTTATTTGAAATTTTCAACATCACAACTTCAAATTTAAGTATAGTTAATAATTTGAAATGATTAATTCTAAATAGTTTATTTGAGAGTTTCAAATTCACAACTTCAAACTAAGTATAGTTAACAATTTGTAATTATCAGTTCTAAATTGTTTATTTGAAATTTCAAATTCACAACTTCAAATTGAAATATAGTTAACAATTTGTAATTATTAGTTCTAAATATTTTATTTGAGAATTTTAAATTCACAACTTCAAATTAAGTATAGTTAACAATTTGTAATTATTAGTTCTAAATTGTTTATTTGAAAATTTTCAAATTCACAACTTCAAATTGAAGTATAGTTAATAACTTGAAATTATTAATTCTAAATTGTTTATTTGAGAATTTCAAATTCATAACTTCAAACTGAAGTATAGTTAAAATTTTAATTATTAATTCTAAATTGTTTATTTGAAATTTTAAATTCACAACTTCAAATTAAAGTATAGTTAACAATTTGTAATTTTAATTCTAAATTGTTTATTTGAAATTACAAATTCACAATTTAAATTAAAGTATAGTTAAAATTTGTAATTATCAGTTCCAAATTGTTTATTTGAGAATTTCAAATTCACAACTTCAAATTAAGTATAGTTAACAATTTGTAATTATCAGTTCTAAATTGTTTATTTGAGAGTTTCAAATTCACAACTTCAAATTGAAGTATAGTTAACAATTTGTAATTATTAATTCTAAATTGTTTATTTGAGAATTACAACATCACAACTTCAAATTTAAGTATAGTTAATAATTTGAAATGTTTAAATTCTAAATTGTTTATTTGAAAATTTTAAAAAATTAAAGAAGTTTTTAAAATTTTAAATTAAATTTTAAATTTTTAAAATTTAAATTTCCCAAATTTAAAGGGTTATTAAAATTTAAATTAAATTCAAATTTTTTTTAAATTTTTAAATTAAATTAAATTAATTAATTAAAATTTTTAAATTTTTAATTTAAATTTTTTTTAAAAAATTTTAAAATTAAATTAAATTTTATTAAAAATTTTTAAATTTTTAAAAATTTAAATTTTTATTTAAAATTTAAAATTAAATTCAAATTTTTAATTTAAAATTTTTAAATTTTTCTAAATTGTTTTTTTAAAATTTTAAATTAAAACCTTAAATTTTAATTAAGTTAAAATTTTTAAATTTTAAAATTTAAATTTTTTTTAAAATTTAAATTAAACCCTTAAATTTAAATTAAGTTAAAATTTTAAAAATTTTAAAATTTAAATTTTTAAAATTTGAAATTTAAATTAAATTAAATTTAAATTAAAAAATTTTAATTTTTTAAATTTTAAAAAATTTTTTTTTTTAAATTAAATTAAATTGAAAATTTAAAATTTTTAATTAAATTTAAATTGTTTATTTGGAATTTAAAAAACTTAAATTTTTATTAAAATTTTTAAAATTTTAAACTAAATTTTTATTTAAATTTAAATTAAATTAAATTAAATTTTAAAAATTTAATTTTTTTTTTAAAATTTTTTTTAAAATTTTTAAAATTTTAAATTTTAAAATTAAAATTTTAAATTTTTTAAATTTAAAATTTAAATTTAAATTCAAATTTTTATTAAAAATTTTAATTTTACAAAATTTGGAATTTAAATTACAATTAAATTAATTATTTAAAATTTTTTTTAAAATTTTTTTAAAGTTTAAATTCCAATTCAAATTAAATTTTTTAATTTTAAATTAAATTTTTTTTTTTAGTTTCCCAAAAATTTTTTAAAAATTTATTAAAATTTAAATTAAATTTAAATTTTTTTTAAAAAAATTTTTAAATTTAAATTAAATTATTAAAAATTTTAAAATTTTAAAGTTTAAATTTTTTTTGGGAAATTTAAATTAAATTCAAATTTTAATTAAAATTTTAAATTTTAAAATTCAAATTTTTTTTAAATTTAAATTAAATTAAATTTTTTTAAAAATTTTTAATTTAAATTTTTAAAAATTTCAAATTAAAATTAAAATTTAAAAGTTAAAAATTTTTGAAATTTTAATTTAAATTTTTTTTAGAATTTCAAATTCACAACTTCAAATTGTTAAGTTAAAATTTGTAATTATAGTTCTAAATTTTTATTTGAAAATTTTAAATTAAATTCAAATTGAAGTAATTTAAAATTTAAAATTATAGTTTAAATTTATTTAAATTTAAATTCCCTTAAATTGGGTTTAATTTGAATTTTAATTTAAATTTTTATTTGAAAATTTAAATTAAACTTAAATTAATATATTTTAATTTGAAATTTTAAATTTAAATTGATTTAAATTTCAAATTAAATTAAATTAATTTTAAAATTTGAATTATTATTCAAATTTTTATTAAAAATTTAAAAATTAATTTAAATTGTAAATTTAAATTTAAATTTTAAATTAAATTTTAAATTAAATTAAATTTAGATTTAAAATTTAAAAAATTTAAATTTTATTAAATTAAATTAAATTTAAAATTGTTTATTAAAATTTAAATTTTAAATTTAAATTTTAAATTTTCAATTAAATTTTTAAGTTATTAAAATTTTAAATTTTAATTCAAATTGTTTATTTAAAATTTAAATTAAATTCAAAAATTTTATTAATTTAAATTAAATTAAATTGTTTATTTAAATTTAAATTAAATTCAAATTGTTATTAAAATTTTAATTAAATTCAAATTGTTTATTTAAATTTTAAATTAAATTCAAATTGGTTATTAAAATTTTAATTAAATTCAAATTGTTTATTTAAATTTAAATTAAATTCAAATTGGTTATTAAAATTTTAAATTAAATTCAAATTTTTATTTAGTTTAAATTTAAACTTAAATTAATAATTAAATTGTTTAATTTAAATTTTTTAAATTTAAATTAAATTAAATTAAAATTTAAAATTTTAAATTTTAATTTAAATTTTTATTTAAATTTAAATTAAATTAAATTAATAATTCAATTTGAATTATATTTAAATTTTTATTTAAATTTAAATTAAATTAAATTAAAATTTTAAAATTTAAATTATTAATTTAAATTTTTATTTAAATTTAAATTAAAAAATTTAATTAAAATTAAATTTTAAATTTAAATTTTTTTAAATTTAAATTTAATTAAATTAATTATTAAAATTTTAATTATTAATTTAAATTTTTATTTAAATTTCAAATTAAATTAAATTAATTAAAAAATTTTAATTTTAATTTAAATTTTTATTTAAATTCAAATTAAATTAAATTTTAATTTAAAATTAAATTTTAATTAATTTTTATTTGAAATTTAAATTAAATTAAATTAATAATTAAAATTTTAATTAATTAAATTTTTTTAAAATTTTAAATTAAATTAAATTAATTAAATTAAAATTAAATTTTTTTTTAAAATTTAAAAAATTCAAATTGGTATTTAAAAATTTAAAATTAAATTCAAATTTTTATTTAAATTTAAATTTTAAATTAAATTGGGTTTTAAATTTTAAATTAAATTTAAATTGTTTATTTAAATTTAAATTTTAAATTCAAATTGGGTTATTAAAATTTTAATTAAATTTAAATTGTTTATTTAAATTTAAATTAAATTCAAATTTAATTTAAAATTTTAATTATTTTTCAAATTTTTATTTAAATTTAAATTAAATTCAAATTTTAAAATTTTAAAATTTAAATTTTAAATTCAAATTGTTTATTTAAATTTAAATTAAATTCAAATTGGGTTTATTAAAATTTAAATTAAATTCAAATTTTATTTAAATTTAAATTCAAACCTTTAAATTAAAATTTTAAAATTTTAAATTTTAAATTTAAATTTTTATTTGGAAATTTAAATTCAAATTAAATTAAAGATTTAAAATTTTAATTATTAATTTAAATTTTTTTTAAATTTTTAAATTAAATTGAATTTTTAAAAAATTTTTAATTTTTTTTTTTAAATTAAAATTAAATTAAATTAAAGATTTAAAAAATTTTTTAATTAAATTTTATTTGAAATTTAAATTTAATTAAATTGAATTTTCTTTTAATTTTTTAAATTTTTATTAAAAATTTTAAATTTTTAAAATTAAAAATAATTAAAATTTTAATTTTTTTAAATTTTTATTTAAAATTTAAATTAAATTAAAAATAATTAAAATTTAAAAAATTTTAAATTTAAATTTTTATTTAAATTTCAAATTAAATTAAAAATTAATTAAAAATTTTAATTTAAATTTTTATTTAAATTTTTAAATTAAATAAAATTAAAATTTTTAAATTTTAATTTAAATTTTTATTTAAATTTAAATTAAAAAATTTGGGTAATTTTTGAAATTTTTCAAATTTTTTAAAATTTTTTTTTGAAGAATTTTAAGAAATTAATAATTCTAAATTGTTTATTTGAGAATTTTAAATTCACAACTTCAAATTGAAGTATAGTTAACAATTTGAAATTATTAATTCTAAATTGTTATTTGAGAATTTCAAATTCACAACTTTAAATTGAAGAGTATAGTTAACAATTTGTAATTATTAGTTCTAAATTGTTTATTTGAGAATTTCAAATTCACTACTTCAAATTGAAGTATAGTTAACGCTTTGTAATTATTAATTCTAAATTGTTAATTTGAGAATTTCAACTTCACAACTTCAAATTGAAGTATATTTAATAATTTGAAATTATTAATTCTAAATTGTTTATTTGAGAATTTCAAATTCACAACTTCAAATTGAAGTATAGTTAAAATTTGTAATTATCAGTTCTAAAATGTTTATTTGAAAATTTTAAATTTACAACCCAAATTGAAGTATAGTTAACAATTTGTAATTATTAGTTCTAAATTGTTTATTTGAGAATTTCAAATTCACAACTTCAAATTAAAGTATAGTTAATAACTTGAAATTATTATTTCTAAATTGTTTATTTGAGAATTTCAAATTCACAACTTCAAATTGAAGTATATTTAATAATTTGAAATTATTAATTCTAAATTGTTATTTGAGAATTTCAAATTCCAAACTTCAAAATTGAAGTATAGTTAAAATTTGTAATTATCAGTTCTAAATTGTTTATTTGAGATTTTCAAATTACAAATTCAAATTAAAGTATAGTTAACAATTTGTAATTATCAGTTCTAAATTGAATATTTGAGAATTTCAAATTCACAACTTCAAATTGAAGTATAGTTAATAATTTGAAATTATTAATTCTAAATAGTTTATTTGAGAGTTTCAAATTCACAACTTCAAATTGAAGTATAGTTAACAATTTGTAATTATCAGTTCTAAATTGTTTATTTGAGAATTTCAAATTCACAACTTTAAATTGAAGTATATTTAATAATTTGTAATTATTAGTTCTAAATTGTTTATTTGAAAATTTTAAATTCATAACTTCAAATTGAAGTATAGTTAACAATTTGTAAATATTAGTTCTAAATTGTTTATTTAAGAATTTCAAATTCACAACTTCAAATTGAAGTATAGTTAACAATTTGTAATTATTAATTCTTAATTGTTTATTTGAGAATTTCAAATTCACAACTTCAAATTGAAGTATATTTAATAATTTGAAATTATTAATTTAAATTGTTTATTTAAGAATTTCAAATTCACAACTTCAAATTGAAGTATAGTTAACAATTTGTAATTATCAGTTCTAAATTGTTTATTTAAAAATTTCAAATTCACAACTTCAAATTGAAGTATAATTTAAAATTAATAGTTAATAATTTAAAATTATTAAATCTAAATTGTTTATTTGAGAATTTCAAATTCACAACTTCAAATTGAAGTATAGTTAATAACTTAAAATTATTAATTATAAATTGTTTATTTGAGAATTTCAAATTCACAACTTCAAACTGAAGTATAGTTAACAATTTGTAATTATTAATTCTAAATTGTTTATTTGAGAATTTCAAATTCACAACTTCAAATTGAAGTATAGTTAACAATTTGTAATTATTAATTCTAAATTGTTTATTTGAGAATTTCAAATTCACAACTTCAAATTGAAGTATAGTTAAAATTTGTAGTTATTAATTCTAAATTGTTTATTTGAGAATTTCAAATTCACAACTTCAAATTGAAGTATAGTTAACAATTTGTAATTATCAGTTCTAAATTGTTTATTTGAAAATTTTAAATTCACAACTTCAAATTGAAGTATAGTTAACAATTTGTAGTTATTAATTCTAAATTGTTTATTTGAGAATTTCAAATTCACAACTTCAAATTGAAGTATAGTTAATAACTTGAAATTATTAATTTAAATTGTTTATTTGAGAATTTCAAATTCACAACTTCAAATTGAAATATAGTTAACAATTTGTAATTATTAATTCTAAATTGTTTATTTGAGAATTTTAAATTCACAACTTCAAATTGAAGTATAGTTAACAATTTGTAATTATCAGTTCTAAATTGTTTATTTGAGAATTTCAAATTCACAACTTCAAATTGAAGTATAGTTAACAATTTGTAGTTATTAATTCTAAATTGTTTATTTGAGAATTTCAAATTCACAACTTCAAATTGAAGTATAGTTAATAACTTGAAATTATTAATTCTAAATTGTTTATTTGAGAATTTCAAATTCACAACTTCAAACTGAAGTATAGTTAACAATTTGTAATTATTAATTCTAAATTGTTTATTTGAAAATTTCAAATTCACAACTTCAAATTGAATTATAGTTAACAATTTGTAATTTTAATTCTAAATTGTTTATTTGAGAATTTCAAATTCACAACTTCAAATTAAAGTATATTAAAATTTGTAATTATCAGTTCCAAATTGTTTATTTGAGAATTTCAAATTCACAACTTCAAATTGAAGTATAGTTAACAATTTGTAATTATCAGTTCTAAATTGTTTATTTGAAAATTTTAAATTCAAAACTTCAAATTGAAGTATAGTTAACAATTTGTAATTATTAATTCTAAATTGTTTATTTGAAAATTTCAAATTCACAACTTCAAATTGAAGTATAGTTAATAATTTAAAATTATTAATTCTAAATTGTTTATTTGAGAATTTCAAATTTACAACTTCAAATTGAAGTATAGTTAATAACTTGAAATTATTAATTTTAAATTGTTTATTTGAGAATTTCAAATTCACAACTTCAAATTGAAGTATAGTTAACAATTTGTAATTATTAATTCTAAATTGTTTATTTGAGAATTTCAAATTCACAACTTCAAATTGAAGTATAGTTAACAATTTGTAATTATTAGTTCTAAATTGTTTATTTGAGAATTTCAAATTCACAACTTCAAATTGAAGTATATTTAATAATTTGAAATTATTAATTCTAAATTGTTTATTTGAGAATTTTAAATTCACAACTTCAAATTGAAGTATAGTTAATAATTTGAAATTATTAATTCTAAATTGTTATTTGAGAATTTCAAATTCACAACTTTAAATTGAAGTATAGTTAACAATTTGTAATTATTAGTTCTAAATTGTTTATTTGAGAATTTCAAATTCACTACTTCAAATTGAAGTATAGTTAACACTTTGTAATTATTAATTCTAAATTGTTAATTTGAGAATTTCAAATTCACAACTTCAAATTGAAGTATATTTAATAATTTGAAATTATTAATTCTAAATTGTTTATTTGAGAATTTCAAATTCACAACTTCAAATTGAAGTATAGTTAACAATTTGTAATTATCAGTTCTAAAATGTTTATTTGAAAATTTTAAATTTACAACTTCAAATTGAAGTATAGTTAACAATTTGTAATTATTAGTTCTAAATTGTTTATTTGAGAATTTCAAATTCACAACTTCAAATTGAAGTATAGTTAATAATTTGAAATTATTAATTCTAAATTGTTTATTTGAGAATTTCAAATTCACAACTTCAAATTGAAGTATAGTTAATAATTTAAATTGGTAATTCTAAATTGTTTATTTGAGAATTTCAAATTCAAACTTCAAATTGAAGTATAGTTAACAATTTGTAATTATTAATTCTAAATTGTTTATTTGAGAATTTCAAATTCACAACTTCAAATTGAAGTATAGTTAACAATTTGTAATTATTAATTCTAAATTGTTTATTTGAGAATTTCAAATTCACAACTTCAAATTGAAGTATAGTTAATAATTTGAAATTATTAATTCTAAATAGTTTATTTGAGAGTTTCAAATTCACAACTTCAAATTGAAGTATAGTTAACAATTTGAAATTATCAGTTCTAAATTGTTTATTTGAGAATTTCAAATTCACAACTTCAAATTGAGTATAGTTAACAATTTGTAATTATTAGTTCTAAATTGTTTATTTGAAATTTTAAATTCACAACTTCAAATTGAAGTATAGTTAACAATTTGTAAATATTAGTTCTAAATTGTTTATTTGAGAATTTCAAATTCACAACTTCAAATTGAAGTATAGTTATCAATTTGTAATTATTAATTCTAAATTGTTTATTTGAGAATTTCAAATTCACAACTTCAAATTGAAGTATATTTAATAATTTGAAATTATAATTCTAAATTGTTTATTTGAGAATTTCAAATTCACAACTTCAAATTGAAGTATAGTTAACAATTTGTAATTATCAGTTCTAAATTGTTTATTAGAAAATTTCAAATTCACAACTTCAAATTGAAGTATAATTTAAAATTAATAGTTAATAATTTAAAATTATTAAATCTAAATTGTTTATTTGAGAATTTCAAATTCACAACTTCAAATTGAAGTATAGTTAATAATTAAAATTATTAATTTAAATTGTTTATTTGAGAATTTCAAATTCACAACTTCAAATGAAGTATAGTTAATAATTTGTAATTATTAATTCTAAATTGTTTATTTGAGAATTTCAAATTCACAACTTCAAATTGAAGTATAGTTAATAATTTGTAATTATTATTTCTAAATTGTTTATTTGAGAATTTCAAATTCACAACTTCAAATTGAAGTAATTTAATAATTTGAAATTATTAATTCTAAATTGTTTATTTGAGAATTTTAAATTCACAACTTCAAATTGAAGTATAGTTAACAATTTGAAATTATTAATTCTAAATTGTATTTGAGAATTTCAAATTCACAACTTTAAATTGAAGTATAGTTAACAATTTGTAATTATTAGTTCTAAATTGTTTATTTGAGAATTTCAAATTCACAACTTCAAATTGAAGTATAGTTAACATTTGTAATTATTAATTCTAAATTGTTAATTTGAGAATTTCAATTCACAACTTCAAATTGAAGTATATTTAATAATTTGAAATTATTAATTTAAATTGTTTATTTAAGAATTTCAAATTCACAACTTCAAATTGAAGTATAGTTAATAATTTGTAATTATCAGTTCTAAATTGTTTATTTAAAAATTTCAAATTTCACAACTTCAAATTGAAGTATAGTTAACAATTTGTAATTATTAGTTCTAAATTGTTTTTTGAGAATTTCAAATTCACAACTTCAAATTGAAGTATAGTTAACAATTTGTAATTATTAGTTCTAAATTGTTTATTTGAGAATTTCAAATTCACAACTTCAAATTGAAGTATAGTTAATAATTTCAAATTATTAATTCTAAATTGTTATTTGAAAATTTCAAATTCACAACTTCAAATTGAAGTATAGTTAATAATTTGAAATTATTAATTCTAAATTGTTTATTTGAGAATTTCAAATTCACAACTTCAAATTGAAGTATAGTTAATAACTTGAAATTATTAATTCTAAATTGTTTATTTGAGAATTTCAAATTCACAACTTCAAATTGAAGTATAGTTAACAATTTGTAATTATTAATTCTAAATTGTTTATTTGAGAATTTCAAATTCACAACTTCAAATTGAAGTATAGTTAACAATTTGTAATTATTAATTCTAAATTGTTTATTTGAGAATTTCAAATTCAAACTTCAAATTAAGTATAGTTAACAATTTGTAATTATTAATTCTAAATTGTTTATTTGAGAATTTCAAATTCACAACTTCAAATTGAAGTATAGTTAACAATTTGAAATTATTAATTCTAAATTGTTTATTTGAGAATTTCAAATTCACAACTTCAAATTGAAGTATAGTTAATAATTTGAAATTATTAATTCTAAATAGTTTATTTGAGAATTTCAAATTCACAACTTCAAATTGAAGTATAGTTAACAATTTGTAATTATTAATTCTAAATTGTTTATTTGAGAATTTCAAATTCACAACTTCAAATTAAGTATAGTTAATAATTTGAAATTATTAATTCTAAATTGTTTATTTGAGATTTCAAATTCACAACTTCAAATTGAAGTATAGTTAACAATTTGTAATTATATTCTAAATTGTTTATTTGAGAATTTCAAATTCACAACTTCAAATTGAAGTATAGTTAACAATTTGTAATTATTAGTTCTAAATTGTTTATTTGAGAATTTTAAATTAACAACTTCTAATTGAAGTATAGTTAACAATTTGTAATTATTAATTCTAAATTGTTTATTTGAAATTTCAAATTCACAACTTCAAATTGAAGTATAGTTAATAATTTGAAATTATTAATTCTAAATTGTTTATTTGAGAATTTCAAATTCACAACTTCAAATTGAAGTATAGTTAACAATTTGTAATTATTATTCTAAATTGTTTATTTGAGAATTTTAAATTCACAACTTCAAATTGAAGTATAGTTAACAATTTGTAATTATTAATTCTAAATTGTTATTTGAGAATTTCAAATTCACAACTTTAAATTGAAAGTATAGTTAACAATTTGTAATTATTAGTTCTAAATTGTTTATTTGAGAATTTCAAATTCACTACTTCAAATTGAAGTATAGTTAACCTTTGTAATTATTAATTCTAAATTGTTAATTTGAGAATTTCAAATTCACAACTTCAAATTGAAGTATATTTAATAATTTGAAATTATTAATTCTAAATTGTTTATTTGAGAATTTCAAATTCACAACTTCAAATTGAAGTATAGTTAACAATTTGTAATTATCAGTTCTAAAATGTTTATTTGAAAATTTTAAATTTACAACTTCAAATTGAAGTATAGTTAACAATTTGTAATTATTAGTTCTAAATTGTTTATTTGAGAATTTCAAATTCACAACTTCAAATTGAAGTATAGTTAATAACTTGAAATTATTAATTCTAAATTGTTTATTTGAGAATTTCAAATTCACAACTTCAAATTGAAGTATAGTTAATAATTTGAAATTATTAATTCTAAATTGTTTATTTGAGAATTTCAAATTCAAACTTCAAATTGAAGTATAGTTAAAATTTGTAATTATCAGTTCTAAATTGTTTATTTGAGATTTTCAAATTTACAAATTCAAATTAAAGTATAGTTAACAATTTGTAATTATCAGTTCTAAATTGAATATTTGAGAATTTCAAATTCACAACTTCAAATTGAAGTATAGTTAATAATTTGAAATTATTAATTCTAAATAGTTTATTTGAGAGTTTCAAATTCACAACTTCAAATTGAAGTATAGTTAAAAATTTGTAATTATCAGTTCTAAATTGTTTATTTGAGAATTTCAAATTCACAACTTCAAATTGAAGTATAGTTAACAATTTGTAATTATTAGTTCTAAATTGTTTATTTGAAAATTTTAAATTCATAACTTCAAATTGAAGTATAGTTAACAATTTGTAAATATTAGTTCTAAATTGTTTATTTGAGAATTTCAAATTCACAACTTCAAATTGAAGTATAGTTAACAATTTGTAATTATTAATTCTAAATTGTTTATTTGAGAATTTCAAATTCACAACTTCAAATTGAAGTATATTTAATAATTTGAAATTATTAATTCTAAATTGTTTATTTGAGAATTTCAAATTCACAACTTCAAATTGAAGTATAGTTAACAATTTGTAATTATCAGTTCTAAATTGTTTATTAGAGAATTTCAAATTCACAACTTAAATTATAATTTAAATTTAATAGTTAATAATTTAAAATTATTAAATCTAAATTGTTTATTTGAGAATTTCAAATTCACAACTTCAAATTGAAGTATAGTTAATAATTAATTATTAATTCTAAATTGTTTATTTGAGAATTTCAAATTCACAACTTCAAATTGAAGTATAGTTAACAATTTGTAATTATTAATTCTAAATTGTTTATTTGAGAATTTCAAATTCACAACTTCAAATTGAAGTATAGTTAACAATTTGTAATTATTAATTCTAAATTGTTTATTTGAGAATTTCAAATTCACAACTTCAAATTGAAGTATAGTTAACAATTTGTAATTATTAATTCTAAATTGTTTATTTGAGAATTTCAAATTCACAACTTCAAATTGAAGTATAGTTAACAATTTGTAATTATTAATTCTAAATTGTTTATTTGAGAATTTCAAATTCACAACTTCAAATTGAAGTATAGTTAACAATTTGTAATTATTAATTCTAAATTGTTTATTTGAGAATTTCAAATTCACAACTTCAAATTGAAGTATAGTTAATAATTTGTAATTATTAATTCTAAATTGTTTATTTGAGAATTTCAAATTCACAACTTCAAATTGAAGTATAGTTAATAATTTGAAATTATTAATTCTAAATTGTTTATTTGAGAATTTCAAATTCACAACTTCAAATTGAAGTATAGTTAACAATTTGTAATTATTAATTCTAAATTGTTTATTTGAGAATTTCAAATTCACAACTTCAAATTGAAGTATAGTTAACAATTTGTAATTATTAATTCTAAATTGTTTATTTGAGAATTTCAAATTCACAACTTCAAATTGAAGTATAGTTAATAATTTGTAATTTTTAATTCTAAATTGTTTATTTGAGAATTTCAAATTCACAACTTCAAATTGAAGTATAGTTAACAATTTGTAATTATTAATTCTAAATTGTTTATTTGAGAATTTCAAATTCAAACTTCAAATTGAAGTATAGTTAACAATTTGTAATTATTAATTCTAAATTGTTTATTTGAGAATTTCAAATTCACAACTTCAAATTAAGTATAGTTAATAATTTGAAATTATTAATTCTAAATTGTTTATTTGAGAATTTCAAATTCACAACTTCAAATTGAAGTATAGTTAATAATTTGAAATTATTAATTCTAAATTGTTTATTTGAGAATTTCAAATTCACAACTTCAAATTGAAGTATAGTTAACAATTTGTAATTATCAGTTCTAAATTGTTTATTTGAGAATTTCAAATTCACAACTTCAAATTGAAGTATAGTTAACAATTTGTAATTATTATTCTAAATTGTTTATTTGAGAATTTCAAATTCACAACTTCAAATTGAAGTATAGTTAACAATTTGTAATTATTAATTCTAAATTGTTTATTTGAGAATTTCAAATTCACAACTTCAAATTGAAGTATAGTTAACAATTTGTAATTATTAATTCTAAATTGTTTATTTGAGAATTTCAAATTCACAACTTCAAATTGAAGTATAGTTAACAATTTGTAATTATCAGTTCTAAATTGTTTATTTGAGAATTTCAAATTCACAACTTCAAATTGAAGTATAGTTAACAATTTGTAATTATTAATTCTAAATTGTTTATTTGAGAATTTCAAATTCACAACTTCAAATTGAAGTATATTTAATAATTTGAAATTATTAATTCTAAATTGTTTATTTGAGAATTTCAAATTCACAACTTCAAATTGAAGTATAGTTAACAATTTGTAATTTTTAATTCTAAATTGTTTATTTGAAAATTTCAAATTCACAACTTCAAATTGAAGTATAGTTAACAATTTGTAATTATTAATTCTAAATTGTTTATTTGAGAATTTCAAATTCACAACTTCAAATTGAAGTATAGTTAACAATTTGTAATTATTATTCTAAATTGTTTATTTGAGAATTTCAAATTCACAACTTCAAATTGAAGTATAGTTAATAATTTGTAATTATTAATTCTAAATTGTTTATTTGAGAATTTCAAATTCACAACTTCAAATTGAAGTATAGTTAACAATTTGTAATTATTAATTCTAAATTGTTTATTTGAGAATTTCAAATTCACAACTTCAAATTGAAGTATATTAACAATTTGTAATTATTAATTCTAAATTGTTTATTTGAGAATTTCAAATTCACAACTTCAAATTGAAGTATAGTTAATAATTTGAAATTATTAATTCTAAATTGTTTATTTGAGAATTTCAAATTCACAACTTCAAATTGAAGTATATTAACAATTTGTAATTATTAATTCTAAATTGTTTATTTGAGAATTTCAAATTCACAACTTCAAATTGAAGTATAGTTAATAATTTGAAATTATTAATTCTAAATTGTTTATTTGAGAATTTCAAATTCACAACTTCAAATTGAAGTATAGTTAATAATTTGAAATTATTAATTCTAAATTGTTTATTTGAAATTTCAAATTCACAACTTCAAATTGAAGTATAGTTAAAAATTTGATAATTATTAATTCTAAATTGTTTATTTGAGAATTTCAAATTCACAACTTCAAATTGAAGTATAGTTAACAATTTGAAAATTATTAATTCTAAATTGTTTATTTGAGATGTTCAAATTCACAACTTCAAATTGAAGTATAGTTAACAATTTGTAATTATTAATTCTAAATTGTTTATTTGAGAATTTCAAATTCACAACTTCAAATTGAAGTATAGTTAACAATTTGTAATTATTATTCTAAATTGTTTATTTGAGAATTTCAAATTCACAACTTCAAATTGAAGTATAGTTAATAATTTGAAATTATTAATTCTAAATTGTTTATTTGAGAATTTCAAATTCACAACTTCAAATTGAAGTATAGTTAACAATTTGAAATTATTAATTCTAAATTGTTTATTTGAGAATTTCAAATTCACAACTTCAAATTGAAGTATAGTTAACAATTTGTAATTTTTAATTCTAAATTGTTTATTTGAGAATTTCAAATTCACAACTTCAAATTGAAGTATAGTTAACAATTTGTAATTATTAATTCTAAATTGTTTATTTGAGAATTTCAAATTCACAACTTCAAATTGAAGTATAGTTAACAATTTGAAATTATTAATTCTAAATTGTTTATTTGAGAATTTCAAATTCACAACTTCAAATTGAAGTATAGTTAATAACTTGAAATTATTAATTCTAAATTGTTTATTTGAGAATTTCAAATTCACAACTTCAAATTGAAGTATAGTTAACAATTTGTAATTATTAATTTTAAATTGTTTATTTGAGAATTTCAAATTCACAACTTCAAATTGAAGTATAGTTAACAATTTGTAATTATCAGTTCTAAATTGTTTATTTGAGAATTTCAAATTCACAACTTCAAATTGAAGTATAGTTAACAATTTGTAGTTATTAATTCTAAATTGTTTATTTGAGAATTTCAAATTCACAACTTCAAATTGAAGTATAGTTAATAATTGAAATTATTAATTCTAAATTGTTTATTTGAGAATTTCAAATTCATAACTTCAAATTGAAGTATAGTTAACAATTTGTAATTATTAATTCTAAATTGTTTATTTGAGAATTTCAAATTCACAACTTCAAATTGAATTATAGTTAACAATTTGTAATTATTAATTCTAAATTGTTTATTTGAGAATTTCAAATTCACAACTTCAAATTAAGTATAGTTAAAATTTGTAATTATCATTTCCCTAAATTATTATTTGAGAATTTCAAATTCATAACTTCAAATTGAAGTATAGTTAACAATTTGTAATTATCAGTTCTAAATTGTTTATTAGAAAATTTAAATTCACAACTTCAAATTGAAGTATAGTTAATAATTTGTAATTATTAATTCTAAATTGTTTATTTGAAAATTTCAAATTCACAACTTCAAATTGAAGTATAGTTAATAATTTAAATTATTAATTCTAAATTGTTTATTTGAGAATTTCAAATTCACAACTTCAAATTGAAGTATAGTTATTAATTTGAAATTATTAATTATAAATTGTTTATTTGAGAATTTCAAATTCACAACTTCAAACTGAAGGATAGTTAACAATTTGTAATTATTAATTTTAAATTGTTTATTTGAGAATTTCAAATTCACAACTTCAAATTGAAGTATAGTTAACAATTTGTAATTATTATTTCTAAATTGTTTATTTGAGAATTTCAAATTCACAACTTCAAATTGAAGTATAGTTAATAATTTGAAATTATTAATTCTAAATTGTTTATTTGAGAATTTTAAATTCACAACTTCAAATTGAAGTATAGTTAATAATTTGAAATTATTAATTCTAAATTGTTATTTGAGAATTTCAAATTCACAACTTTAAATTGAAGTATAGTTAACAATTTGTAATTATTAGTTCTAAATTGTTTATTTGAGAATTTCAAATTCACTACTTCAAATTGAAGTATAGTTAACACTTTGTAATTATTAATTCTAAATTGTTAATTTGAGAATTTCAACTTCACAACTTCAAATTGAAGTATATTTAATAATTTGAAATTATTAATTCTAAATTGTTTATTTGAGAATTTCAAATTCACAACTTCAAATTGAAGTATAGTTAACAATTTGTAATTATCAGTTCTAAAATGTTTATTTGAAAATTTTAAATTTACAACTCCAAATTGAAGTATAGTTAACAATTTGTAATTATTAGTTCTAAATTGTTTATTTGAGAATTTCAAATTCACAACTTCAAATTGAAGTATAGTTAATAACTTGAAATTATTAATTCTAAATTGTTTATTTGAGAATTTCAAATTCACAACTTCAAATTGAAGTTTAGTTAATAATTTGAAATTATTAATTCTAAATTGTTAATTTGAGAATTTCAAATTCCAAACTTCAAATTGAAGTATAGTTAAAATTTGTAATTATCAGTTCTAAATTGTTTATTTGAGATTTTCAAATTCACAATTCAAATTAAAGTATAGTTAACAATTTGTAATTATCAGTTCTAAATTGAATATTTGAGAATTTCAAATTCACAACTTCAAATTGAAGTATAGTTAATAATTTGAAATTATTAATTCTAAATAGTTTATTTGAGAGTTTCAAATTCACAACTTCAAATTGAAGTATAGTTAGCAATTTGTAATTATCAGTTCTAAATTGTTTATTTGAGAATTTCAAATTCACAACTTCAAATTGAAGTATAGTTAACAATTTGTAATTATTAGTTCTAAATTGTTTATTTGAAAATTTTAAATTCATAACTTCAAATTGAAGTATAGTTAACAATTTGTAAATATTAGTTCTAAATTGTTTATTTGAGAATTTCAAATTCACAACTTCAAATTGAAGTATAGTTATCAATTTGTAATTATTAATTCTAAATTGTTTATTTGAGAATTTCAAATTCACAACTTCAAATTGAAGTATATTTAATAATTTGAAATTATTAATTCTAAATTGTTTATTTGAGAATTTCAAATTCACAACTTCAAATTGAAGTATAGTTAACAATTTGTAATTATCAGTTCTAAATTGTTTATTAGAAAATTTCAAATTCACAACTTCAAATTGAAGTATAATTTAAAATTAATAGTTAATAATTTAAAATTATTAAATCTAAATTGTTTATTTGAGAATTTCAAATTCACAACTTCAAATTGAAGTATAGTTAATAACTTAAAATTATTAATTATAAATTGTTTATTTGAGAATTTCAAATTCACAACTTCAAATTGAAGTATAGTTAACAATTTGTAATTATTAATTCTAAATTGTTTATTTGAGAATTTCAAATTCACAACTTCAAATTGAAGTATAGTTAACAATTTGTAATTATTATTTCTAAATTGTTTATTTGAGAATTTCAAATTCACAACTTCAAATTGAAGTATAGTTAACAATTTGTAGTTATTAATTCTAAATTGTTTATTTGAGAATTTCAAATTCACAACTTCAAATTGAAGTATAGTTAACAATTTGTAATTATCAGTTCTAAATTGTTTATTTGAAAATTTTAAATTCACAACTTCAAATTGAAGTATAGTTAACAATTTGTAGTTATTAATTCTAAATTGTTTATTTGAGAATTTCAAATTCACAACTTCAAATTGAAGTATAGTTAATAACTTGAAATTATTAATTCTAAATT
Organism: Lycocerus yunnanus; assembly: GCA_036346125.1. Taxonomy (NCBI): domain Eukaryota; kingdom Metazoa; phylum Arthropoda; class Insecta; order Coleoptera; family Cantharidae; genus Lycocerus; species Lycocerus yunnanus. Next base: position 6,127 of record JARFIX010000561.1, on the reverse strand, counting down.
GTTTATTTGAGAATTTCAAATTCACAACTTCAAATTGAAGTATAGTTAACAATTTGTAATTATTAATTCTAAATTGTTTATTTGAGAATTTTAAATTCACAACTTCAAATTGAAGTATAGTTAACAATTTGTAATTATCAGTTCTAAATTGTTTATTTGAGAATTTCAAATTCACAACTTCAAATTGAAGTATAGTTAACAATTTGTAATTATTAATTCTAAATTGTTTATTTGAGAATTTCAAATTTACAACTTCAAATTGAAGTATAGTTAATAACTTGAAATTATTAATTCTAAATTGTTTATTTGAGAATTTCAAATTCATAACTTCAAACTGAAGTATAGTTAACAATTTGTAATTATTAATTCTAAATTGTTTATTTGAGAATTTCAAATTCACAACTTCAAATTGAATTATAGTTAACAATTTGTAATTCTTAATTCTAAATTGTTTATTTGAGAATTACAAATTCACAACTTCAAATTAAAGTATATTTAAAAATTTGTAATTATCAGTTCCAAATTGTTTATTTGAGAATTTCAAATTCACAACTTCAAATTGAAGTATAGTTAACAATTTGTAATTATCAGTTCTAAATTGTTTATTAGAAAATTTTAAATTCAAAACTTCAAATTGAAGTATAGTTAATAATTTGTAATTATTAATTCTAAATTGTTTATTTGAAAATTTCAAATTCACAACTTCAAATTGAAGTATAGTTAATAATTTAAAATTATTAATTCTAAATTGTTTATTTGAGAATTTCAAATTTACAACTTCAAATTGAAGTATAGTTAATAACTTGAAATTATTAATTATAAATTGTTTATTTGAGAATTTCAAATTCACAACTTCAAACTGAAGGATATTTAACAATTTGTAATTATTAATTCTAAATTGTTTATTTGAGAATTTCAAATTCACAACTTCAAATTGAAGTATAGTTAACAATTTGTAATTATTATTTCTAAATTGTTTATTTGAGAATTTCAAATTCACAACTTCAAATTGAAGTACATTTAATAATTTGAAATTATTAATTCTAAATTGTTTATTTGAGAATTTTAAATTCACAACTTCAAATTGAAGTATAGTTAACAATTTGAAATTATTAATTCTAAATTGTTGTTTGAGAATTTCAAATTCACAACTTTAAATTGAAGTATAGTTAACAATTTGTAATTATTAGTTCTAAATTGTTTATTTGAGAATTTCAAATTCACTACTTCAAATTGAAGTATAGTTAACGCTTTGTAATTATTAATTCTAAATTGTTAATTTGAGAATTTCAACTTCACAACTTCAAATTGAAGTATATTTAATAATTTGAAATTATTAATTCTAAATTGTTTATTTGAGAATTTCAAATTCACAACTTCAAATTGAAGTATAGTTAACAATTTGTAATTATCAGTTCTAAAATGTTTATTTGAAAATTTTAAATTTACAACTTCAAATTGAAGTATAGTTAACAATTTGTAATTATTAGTTCTAAATTGTTTATTTGAGAATTTCAAATTCACAACTTCAAATTGAAGTATAGTTAATAATTTGTAATTATTAGTTCTAAATTGTTTATTTGAGAATTTCAAATTCACAACTTCAAATTGAAGTATAGTTAATAATTTGAAATTATTAATTCTAAATAGTTTATTTGAGAGTTTCAAATTCACAACTTCAAATTGAAGTATAGTTAGCAATTTGTAATTATCAGTTCTAAATTGTTTATTTGAGAATTTCAAATTCACAACTTCAAATTGAAGTATAGTTAACAATTTGTAATTATTAGTTCTAAATTGTTTATTTGAAAATTTTAAATTCACAACTTCAAATTGAAGTATAGTTAACAATTTGTAAATATTAGTTCTAAATTGTTTATTTGAGAATTTCAAATTCACAACTTCAAATTGAAGTATAGTTATCAATTTGTAATTATTAATTCTAAATTGTTTATTTGAGAATTTCAAATTCACAACTTCAAATTGAAGTATATTTAATAATTTGAAATTATTAATTCTAAATTGTTTATTTGAGAATTTCAAATTCACAACTTCAAATTGAAGTATAGTTAACAATTTGTAATTATCAGTTCTAAATTGTTTATTAGAAAATTTCAAATTCACAACTTCAAATTGAAGTATAATTTAAAATTAATAGTTAATAATTTAAAATTATTAAATCTAAATTGTTTATTTGAGAATTTCAAATTCACAACTTCAAATTGAAGTATAGTTAATAACTTAAAATTATTAATTATAAATTGTTTATTTGAGAATTTCAAATTCACAACTTCAAACTGAAGTATAGTTAACAATTTGTAATTATTAATTCTAAATTGTTTATTTGAGAATTTCAAATTCACAACTTCAAATTGAAGTATAGTTAACAATTTGTAATTATTATTTCTAAATTGTTTATTTGAGAATTTCAAATTCACAACTTCAAATTGAAGTACATTTAATAATTTGAAATTATTAATTTTAAATTGTTTATTTGAGAATTTTAAATTCACAACTTCAAATTGAAGTATAGTTAACAATTTGAAATTATTAATTCTAAATTGCTATTTGAGAATTTCAAATTCACAACTTTAAATTGAAGTATAGTTAACAATTTGTAATTATTAGTTCTAAATTGTTTATTTGAGAATTTCAAATTCACAACTTCAAATTGAAGTATAGTTAACACTTTGTAATTATTAATTCTAAATTGTTAATTTGAGAATTTCAACTTCACAACTTCAAATTGAAGTATATTTAATAATTTGAAATTATTAATTTTAAATTGTTTATTTGAGAATTTCAAATTCACAACTTCAAATTGAAGTATAGTTAACAATTTGTAATTATCAGTTCTAAAATGTTTATTTGAAAATTTTAAATTTACAACTCCAAATTGAAGTATAGTTAACAATTTGTAATTATCAGTTCTAAATTGTTTTTTTGAGAATTTCAAATTCACAACTTCAAATTGAAGTATAGTTAACAATTTGTAATTATTAGTTCTAAATTGTTTATTTGAGAATTTCAAATTCACAACTTCAAATTGAAGTATAGTTAATAATTTCAAATTATTAATTCTAAATTGTTATTTGAAAATTTCAAATTCACAACTTCAAATTGAAGTATAGTTAATAATTTGAAATTATTAATTCTAAATTGTTTATTTGAGAATTTCAAATTCACAACTTCAAATTGAAGTATAGTTAATAACTTGAAATTATTAATTCTAAATTGTTTATTTGAGAATTTCAAATTCACAACTTCAAATTGAAGTATAGTGGAACAATTTGTAATTATTAATTCTAAATTGTTTATTTGAGAATTTCAAATTCACAACTTCAAATTGAAGTATAGTTAACAATTTGTAATTTTTAATTCTAAATTGTTTATTTGAGAATTTCAAATTCAAACTTCAAATTAAAGTATAGTTAACAATTTGTAATTATCAGTTCTAAATTGTTTATTTGAGATTTTCAAATTCACAACTTCAAATTGAAGTATAGTTAACAATTTGTAATTATCAGTTCTAAATTGTTTATTTGAGAATTTCAAATTCACAACTTCAAATTGAAGTATTGTTAACAATTTGTAATTATTAATTCTAAATTGTTTATTTGAGAATTTCAAATTCACAACTTTAAATTGAAGTATAGTTAATAATTTGAAATTATTAATTCTAAATTGTTTATTTGAGAATTTCAAATTCACAACTTCAAATTGAAGTATAGTTAATAATTTGAAATTATTAATTCTAAATAGTTTATTTGAGAGTTTCAAATTCACAACTTCAAATTGAAGTATAGTTAACAATTTGTAATTATTAATTCTAAATTGTTTATTTGAGAATTACAACATCACAACTTCAAATTTAAGTATAGTTAATAATTTGAAATGATTAATTCTAAATAGTTTATTTGAGAGTTTCAAATTCACAACTTCAAACTGAAGTATAGTTAACAATTTGTAATTATCAGTTCTAAATTGTTTATTTGAGAATTTCAAATTCACAACTTCAAATTGAAGTATAGTTAACAATTTGTAATTATTAGTTCTAAATATTTTATTTGAGAATTTTAAATTCACAACTTCAAATTGAAGTATAGTTAACAATTTGTAATTATTAGTTCTAAATTGTTTATTTGAGAATTTCAAATTCACAACTTCAAATTGAAGTATAGTTAACAATTTGTAATTATTAATTCTAAATTGTTTATTTGAGAATTTCAAATTCACAACTTCAAATTCAAGTATATTTAATAATTTGAAATTATTAATTCTAAATTGTTTATTTGAGAATTTCAAATTCACAACTTCAAATTGAAGTATAGTTAACAATTTGTAATTATCAGTTCTAAATTGTTTATTTGAGAATTTCAAATTCACAACTTTAAATTGAAGTATAGTTAACAATTTGTAATTATTAGTTCTAAATTGTTTATTTGAGAATTTCAAATTCACAACTTCAAATTGAAGTATAGTTAACAATTTGTAATTATTAATTCTAAATTGTTTATTTGAGAATTTCAAATTCAAACTTCAAATTGAAGTATAGTTAATAATTTAAATTATTAATTCTAAATTGTTTATTTGAGAATTTCAAATTCACAACTTCAAATTGAAGTATAGTTAACAATTTGTAATTATCAGTTCTAAATGTTTATTTGAAAATTTTTCAAATTTACAACTTCAAATTGAAGTATAGTTAACAATTTGTAATTATTAGTTCTAAATTGTTTATTTGAGAATTTCAAATTCACAACTTCAAATTGAAGTATAGTTAACAATTTGTAATTATTAGTTCTAAATTGTTTATTTGAGAATTTCAAATTCACAACTTCAAATTGAAGTATAGTTAACAATTTGTAATTATTAGTTCTAAATTGTTTATTTGAGAATTTCAAATTCACAACTTCAAATTGAAGTATAGTTAACAATTTGTAATTATTAGATTCTAAATTGTTTATTTGAGAATTTCAAATTCACAACTTCAAATTGAAGTATAGTTAACAATTTGTAATTATTAGTTCTAAATTGTTTATTTGAGAATTTCAAATTCACAACTTCAAATTGAAGTATAGTTAACAATTTGTAATTATCAGTTCTAAATTGTTTATTTGAGAATTTCAAATTCACAACTTCAAATTGAAGTATAGTTAACAATTTGTAATTATTAGTTCTAAATTGTTTATTTGAGAATTTCAAATTCACAACTTCAAATTGAAGTATAGTTAACAATTTGTAATTATTAATTCTAAATTGTTTATTTGAGAATTTCAAATTCACAACTTCAAATTGAAGTATAGTTAACAATTTGTAATTATTAATTCTAAATTGTTTATTTGAGAATTTCAAATTCACAACTTCAAATTGAAGTATAGTTAACAATTTGTAATTATTAATTCTAAATTGTTTATTTGAGAATTTCAAATTCCAACTTCAAATTGAAGTATAGTTAATAATTTGAAATTATTAATTCTAAATTGTTTATTTGAGAATTTTAAATTCACAACTTCAAATTGAAATATAGTTAACAATTTGTAATTATTAATTCTAAATTGTTTATTTGAGAATTTAAATTCACAACTTCAAATTAAAGTATAGTTAACAATTTGTAATTATTAATTCTAAATTGTTTATTTGAGAATTTCAAATTCACAACTTCAAATTGAAGTATAGTTAACAATTTTGTAATTATTAATTCTAAATTGTTTATTTGAGAATTTCAAATTCACAACTTCAAATTGAAGTATAGTTAATAATTTGAAATTATTAATTCTAAATTGTTTATTTGAGAATTTCAAATTCACAACTTCAAATTGAAGTATAGTTAATAATTTGAAATTATTAATTCTAAATTGTTTCTTTGAGAATTTCAAATTCACAACTTCAAATTGAAGTATAGTTAACAATTTGTAATTATTAGTTCTAAATTGTTTATTTGAGAATTTCAAATTCACAACTTCAAATTGAAGTATAGTTAACAATTTGTAATTATTAATTCTAAATTGTTTATTTGAGAATTTCAAATTCACAACTTCAAATTGAAGTATAGTTAACAATTTGTAATTATTAATTCTAAATTGTTTATTTGAGAATTTCAAATTCACAACTTCAAATTGAAGTA
>JARFIX010000560.1:0-73336 GCA_036346125.1 Lycocerus yunnanus | reverse complement strand
TTAAATTTTAAATTTTAATTAATTTAATTTTTTTGAAATTTAAAAAAAAAAATTTTAAATTTAAAATTTTTTTTTAATTTAATTTGGGTTTTAAAATTTAAAAAAAAAAAATTTAAAATTAAAATTTTAAAATTTTAATTTAATTTAAATTTTAAATTTTAAAATTTAAAAAAAAAAAATTTAAATTAAAATTTTAAAAAATTAATTTAATTTTTTTAAAATTTAAAAAAAAAAAATTTAAAATTAAAATTTTAAAATTTTAATTAATTTAATTTGGGTTTTGAAATTTAAAAAAAAAATTTTTAAAATTAAAATTAAAAAATAATTTAATTTAAATTTTTTAAAATTTAAAAAAAAAAAATTTAAAATTAAAAATTTTTTAACTTAATTTAATTTAAGTTTAAATTTTTTTAAAAAAAAAGGAAAAAAAAATTTTTTAACTTTAATTTAAATTTGGTTTAAATTTTTTAAAAAAAATTTTAAATTTTAAATTTTAAAATTTTAATTAATTTAATTTGGTTTTGAAATTTAAAAAAAAAAATTTTTTAAAAATTTTAAAAATTTTTTTAAAAAAAATTTTTTAATTAATTTAATTTGGAATTTGGAAATTTAAATTAAAAATTTAAAAATTTAAATTTTAAATTTTAAAATTTTAATTTAATTTAATTTGGTTTTGAAATTTAAAAAAAAAAATTTAAAAAAAAAAAATTTTTCTTAATTTAATTTTGGGTTTAAATTTTTTAAAAAAAAATTAAAAAAAAAAAATTTTTTAATTTAATTTAATTTGGTTTTAAAAAATTTTTAAAAAAAATTTAAAAAAAATTTTTTTAACTTAAATTTAATTTGGGTTTAAATTTTTTAAAAAAAATTTAAAAAAAAAAACTTAACTTAATTTAATTTGGTTTAAATTTTTTAAAAATTTAAATTTAAAAAAAAAAATTTAAACTTAATTTTGGGTTTTTTAAAAAATTTAAAAAAAAAAAAATAATTAAAAAATTTTAAAATTTCCGGGTTTTTTTTTAAAAAAAATTTTAAATTAATTAATTTTTAAAAATTAAAAATTTTCCGGGAATTTAAATTTAAAAAAAATTTAAATTTTAAATTAAAATTTTTTTTAATTTAAATTTAATTTAAAATTTAAAAAAAATTTGGAATTAAAATTTAAAAATTTTAAAATTTTAATTTAATTTTTTTTTTAAAAAAAAAAAAATTAAAAAAAATTTTTTAAAATTTTTTAAATTTGGTTTTAAATTTCCAAAAAAAATTTAAAAAAAAAAATTTTTTTTTTTTTTGAAATTTAAATTTCCAAAAAAAATTTAAATTAAAAAAAATTTTAAAATTTCCGGGTTTTTTTTAAAAAAAAAAAAAAAAAAATTTTTTTAAAATTTCAAAAGGGTTTTTTTTTAAAAAAAAAAAATTTAATTAAAAAATTTTAAAATTTCCGGGTTTTTTTTTTAAAAAAAAAAAAAAAAAATTTTTTAAAAATTTTTTTTGGTTTTAAAATTTCCAAAAAAAATTTAAAAAAAAAAAATTTTAAAATTTTTTTTGGTTTTAAATTTCCAAAAAAAATTTAAAAAAAAAAATTATTAAATTTTTTTTTTTTAATTTTTTAAAAAAAAAAAAAAATTAATTAATTAAAATTTTAAAATTCCGGTTTTTTTAAAAAATTTAAAAAAAAAAAATTAAAAAAAATTTTAAAATTTTTAATTTAAATTTAATTTAAAATTTAAAAAAAATTTAAAAAATTAAAATTTTAAAATTTTAATTTAATTTAATTTAAAATTTAAAAAAAATTTAAATTAAAATTAAAATTTTAAAAATTTTAATTTGAAATTTTGAATTTGAAATTTCTCAAATAAACAATTTAGAATTAAAATTAAAAATTTTTTAAAATTTTTTTTTTTTTAAAATTTCCAAAAAAAATTTAAAAAAATTAAAATTGTTAACTATACCGGTTTTTTTAAAAAAATTTTAAAAAAAAAAAAAAAAAAAATTTTAACTTAATTTAATTTGGTTTTAAATTTTTTAAAAAAAATTTAAAAAAAAAAATTTTTTAAATTTTTTTTTGGGTTTAAAATTTTTAAAAAAAATTTTTAAAAAAAAAATTTTTTAACTTAATTTAATTTTTTAAATTTTTTAAAAAAAATTTAAAAAAAAAAATTTTAACCAAATTTAATTTTTTTAAAATTTTTTAAAAAAAAAAATTTTAAAAAATTTTAATTAAATTTTTTTTTTTTTTTTAAAAAAAAAAAAAAAAAATTTAAAAAATTTTAAAATTTTTTTTTTTTTTTTTAAAAAAAAAAAAAAAAAAATTTTTTAAAATTTTTTTTTTAATTTAAATTTCCCAAAAAAAATTTAAAAAAAAAAAATTTTAAAATTTTTAATTTAATTTAAATTTAAAATTTAAAAAAAATTTAAAAAAAAAAAATTTTTTAAAATTTTTTTTTAATTTAAAATTTAAAAAAAATTTAAACAAATTTAAAATTTTTTAAAATTTTTTTTAAAAAAATTTTAAAAAAAAAAAATTAATTAAAAATTAATTAAATTTTTTTTTTTTTTTTAAAAAAAAAAAAAAATTAATTAAAAAATTTTAATTAAATTTTTTTTTTTTTTTTAAAAAAAAAAAAAAAAATTAATTAAAAAATTTTAAAATTTTTTTTGGGTTTTTAAAAAATTTTAAAAAAAAAAAATAATTAAAAATTTTTTAAAACCCTTTTTGGGTTTTTTTTTAAAAAAATTTTAAAAAAAAAAAAATTTTTTAAATTTTTTTTTGGTTTAAAATTTCCAAAAAAAATTTAAAAAAATTTTTTTTTAAAATTTTTTTTTTTTAAAATTTCCAAAAAAAATTTTTTAAAAAAAAAAATTTTTTAAAATTTTTTTTTGGTTTTAAATTTAAAAAAAAATTTAAAATTAAAATTTAAAAATTTTTTAAAAAAAAATTTTTTTTTTTAAATTTCCAAAAAAAATTTAAATTTAAAAAAAATTTTTTAAATTTTTTTTTTTTTAAATTTCCAAAAAAAATTTAAAAAAAAAAAATTTTTTAAAAATTTTTTTTGGTTTTAAATTTCCAAAAAAAATTTAAAAAAAAAAATTTTTTAAAATTTTTTTTGGTTTTAAATTTCCAAAAAAAATTTAAAAAAAAAAATTTTTTAAAATTTTTTTTTGGAAAAAATTTAAAAAAAAAAAAATAATTAAAAAATTTTTAAAATTTCCGGGTTTTTTTTTAAAAAAAAAAAAATAATTAAAAAATTTTAAAATTTCCGGGTTTTTTTTTTAAAAAAAAAAAAATTAATTAAAAAATTTTAAAAAAAAGGGTTTTTAAAAAATTTTAAAAAAAAAAAAATTAATTTAAAAAATTAAAAACCCTTTTTGGGTTTTTTTTTAAAAAAAAAAAATTTTAATTAAAAAATTAAAAAACCCGGGTTTTTTTTTTAAAAAAAAAAAAATTAATTAAAAATTTTTTTAAAATTTCCGGGTTTTTTTTAAAAAAAAAAAAAAAAAATTTTAAAAAATTTTTAAATTTTTTTTTTTTTTTTAAAAAAAAAAAAAAAATTTTTTTTTTAAATTTTTTTTTTTTTTTTAAAAAAAAAAATTTAAAAATTAATTAAAAAATTAATTAAAAATTTTTTTTTTTTTTTTAAAAAAAAAAAAAAAATTAATTAAAAAATTTTTAAATTTTTTTTTAAAATTTAAAAAAAAAAAAAAAAAATTTAAAAAATTTTTAAATTTTTTTTTTGGTTTTAAAATTTAAAAAAAAATTTAAAAAAAAAAAATTTTTTATTTTTTTTTGGAATTTAAAATTTCCAAAAAAAATTTAAATTTAAAAAAAATTTTTTAATTTTTTTTTTTTTTAAATTTCCAAAAAAAATTTAAAAAAAAAAAATTTTTTAAAAATTTTTTTTGAATTTAAATTTAAAAAAAATTTAAAAAATTTTTAAAAATTTTTTAAAATTTTTTTTTGGTTTTAAATTCCAAAAAAAATTTAAAAAAAAAATTTTTTAAAATTTTTTTTGGTTTTAAAATTTAAAAAAAAAAAAAAAAAAAATTTTTTAAAATTTTTTTTGGTTTTAAATTTCCAAAAAAAAAAAAAAAAAAATTTTTTAAAATTTTTTTTTTTTTAAATTTCCAAAAAAAATTTAAAAAAAAAAATTTTTTAATTTTTTTTTGGAAAAAATTTCCAAAAAAAATTTTTAAAAAAAATTTTAAAATTATTTTTTTTTAATTTTTTAAAAAAAATTTAAAATTTAAATTTAAAATTTTAAAATTATTTTTTTTAATTTTTTAAAAAAAATTTAAAAATTTAAAAAATTTTAAATTTTTTTTTTAATTTTTTAAAAAAAATTTAAAAAATTTAAAAAATTTTAAAATTATTTTTTTTAATTTTTTAAAAAAAATTTAAAAATTTAATTTAAAAATTTTAAAATTTTTTTTTTTTTTAAAATTTTAAAAAAATTTAAAAAAAAAAAAAAAATTTTCCTTTTTAAATTTTTTAAAATTTAAAAAAATTTAAAAAAAATTTAAATTTTTAAAAAATTTAATTTAATTTTTTTTTTTAAAAAAATTTAAAAAAATTTAAAAAAAAAAAATTTAATTTTTTAAATTTTTTAAAAAAAATTTAAAAAAAAAAAATTTTTTTTAACAAATTTTAATTTAATTTTTTGGGTTTTTTAAAAAAAAAAAAAAATTTAAAAAAAAAATTTTAATTTAATTTTTTTTTAAAAAAAATTTAAAAAAAATTTAAAAAAAAAATTTTAATTTAATTTTTTTTTTTAAAAAACCAAAAAAAATTTAAAAATTTTAAAATTTTAATTTTTTTTTTTTTAAAAACCAAAAAAATTTAAAAAATTTTAAAATTTTAATTTTTTTTTTTTTAAAAAAAAAAAAAAAAAAAAAATTTTAATTTAATTTTTTAAAATTTTTTAAAAAAAATTTAAAAAAAAAAATTTTTTAAAAAATTTTAATTTAATTTTTTTTTTTAAAAAAATTTAAAAAAAATTTAAAAAAAAATTTTAATTTAATTTTTTAAAATTTTTTAAAAAAATTTAAAAAAAATTTAAAAAAAAAATTTTAATTTAATTTTTTAAAATTTTAAAAAAATTTAAAAAAAATTTAAAAAAAAATTTTAATTTAATTTTTTTTTTTAAAAAAATTTAAAAAAAAAAATTTTTTAAAAAATTTTAATTTAATTTTTTAAAATTTTTTAAAAAAATTTAAAAAAAATTTAAAAAAAAATTTTAATTTAAATTTTTTAAAATTTTTTAAAAAAATTTAAAAAAAATTTAAAAAAAAAATTTTTAAAATTTTAATTTGAAATTTTAAATTTAAAAATTTAAATTAAAAATTTAAAATTAAAAAAATTTTAATTTAATTTTTTAAATTTAAAAAAAATTTAAAAAAATTTTTTAAAAAAAAAATTTTAATTTTTTTTTTTTTTAAAAAAATTTAAAAAAAATTTAAAAAAATTAAAATTTTAATTTTTTTTTTTTAAAAAAAATTTAAAAATTTAAAAAATTTTAAAATTTTTTTTTTTAATTTTTTAAAAAAAATTTAAAAATTTAAAAAAATTTTAAAATTTTAAAATTTTTTTAAATTTTTTTAAAAAAAATTTAAAAATTTAAAAAAATTTTAAAATTTTTTTTTTTTAAATTTTTTTAAAAAAAAATTTAAAAATTTAAAAAAAAAATTTTTTTTTTTTTTAATTTTTTAAAAAAAAAAAAATTTAAACAAATTTTAAAATTTTAAAATTTTTTTAAAAAATTTTTTTAAAAACCAAAAAAAATTTAAAAAATTTTTAAATTTTAATTTTTTTTTTTTTTAAAAAAAAAAAATTTAAAAAATTAATTAAAATTTTTAATTTTTTTTTTTTTAAAAAAAAAACAATTTAAAAAATTTAAAAAATTTTTAAATTTTTTTTTTTAATTTAAATTTAAAAAAAAAAATTTTAAAAAAATTTTAAAAATTTTTTTTTTTAATTTTTTAAAAAAAATTTAAAAATTTAAAAAATTTTTAAATTATTTTTAAAATTTTAATTTTTTAAAAAAAATTTAAAAATTTAAAAAAATTTTAAAATTATTTTTTTTTAATTTTTTTAAAAAAAATTTAAAAAATTTAAATTTAAAATTTTAAATTATTTTTTTTTAATTTTTTAAAAAAAATTTAAAAATTTTAAAAAATTAATTTAAATTTTAATTTTTTTTTTTTTAAATAAACCAAAAAAAATTTAAAAATTTTAACAATTTTAATTTAAGGTTTTTTTTTAAAAACCAAAAAAAATTTAAAAAATTTTAACAAATTTTAATTTAATTTTTTTTTTTTAAAAAAAAAAAAAATTTAAAAAATTTTAACAAATTTTAATTTAAGTTTTTTTTTTAAAAAAAAAAAAAATTTAAAAAATTAATTAACAAATTTTTAAAAATTTTTTTTTTTTTAAAAAATTTTAAAAAAAATTTAAAATTAATTAAAAAATTTTTAAAAATTTAATTTAAATTTTAAATTTAAAAATTTAAATTAAAAATTTAAATTTTAATTAAAATTTAATTTAAAATTTTAATTTGAAATTTTAAATTTAAAAATTTAAATTAAAAATTTAAAATTTTAATTTAAATTTTTAAAATTTAATTTAAATTTTAAATTTAAAAATTTAAAAAAAATTTAAATTTTAAAAAATTTTTTAAATTTAATTTAAATTTAAATTTAAAAATTTAAAAAAAATTTAAAATTTTAAAAAATTTTTTTTTAATTTGAAATTTTAAATTTAAAAATTTAAATTAAAAATTTAAAATTGTTAATTAAAATTTTTAAAAATTTAATTTGAAATTTAAATTTAAAAATTTAAATTTAAAAATTTAAAATTAATTAATTAAAATTTTTAAAATTTAATTTGAAATTTAAATTTAAAAATTTAAATTAAAATTTAAATTTTAAAAAATTAAAAAATTTTAATTTAAATTTAAATTTAAAAATTTAAAAAAAATTTAAAAAAAAAATTTTAATTTAATTTTTTGGGAAATTTTAAATAAACCAAAAAAAATTTAAACAAATTTTAAAATTTTAATTTTTTTTAAATTTTTTAAAAACCAAAAAAAAAAAAAATTTTTAAATTATTTTTTTTTAATTTTTTAAAAAAAATTTAAAAATTTAAAAAAATTTTTTAAATTATTTTTTTTTAATTTTTTAAAAAAAATTTAAAAATTTAAATTTAAAATTTTAAAATTTTTTTTTTTAATTTTTTTAAAAAAAATTTAAAAATTTTAAAAAATTAATTAAAAATTTAATTTTTTTTTTTTTAAAAACCAAAAAAAATTTAAAAATTAATTAAAATTTTAATTTTTTTTTTTTTAAAAACCAAAAAAAATTTTAAAAAATTTTAAAATTTTAATTTTTTTTTTTTTAAAAACCAAAAAAAATTTTAAACAAATTTTAAAATTCTTAATTTTTTTTTAAAAATTTTAAAAACCAAAAAAATTTTCAAATTGTTAAAATTTAAATTTTTTTTTTTTTTAAAAAAAAAAAAATTTAAAAAATTTTAAAATTTTAATTTTTTTAAAAATTTTTTAAAAACCAAAAAATTAATTTTAAAATTTTTTTAAAAATTTTAAATTTAATTTTTTAAAATTTTTTAAAAAAATTTAAAAAAATTTAAAATTTTAATTAACAAAATTTTAATTTAATTTTTTTGGTTTTTAAAAAAAAAAAATTAATTTAAAAAAAAAAATTTTAAAATTTTTTTAAAAAAAAAAAAAAATAAAAAAATTTTAAAATTACCTTTTTAAATTTTTTTAAATTTAAAAAAATTTAAAAAAAAAAATTTTAATTTTTAAAATTTGGTTTTAATTTAAATTTAAATTTAAAAATTTAAATTTAAAAATTTAAAATTTTAAAATTTTTAAAAATTTTTTAATTTAAAATTTAAATTTAAAAATTTAAATAAAAATTTAAAATTTTAATTTAAATTTAATTTAAAAATTTTAATTTGAAATTTAAATTTAAAAATTTAAATTAAAAATTTTAAAATTTTAATTATAAATTAATTTAAAATTTTAATTTGAAATTTTAAATTTAAAAATTTAAATTAAAAAAAATTTTAAAATTTTCCTTTTTAAATTTTTTAAAATTTAAAAAAATTTAAAAAAAAAAATTTTAAAATTTACCAAAATTTAAATTTTTTTAAAATTTAAAAAAATTTAAAAAAAAAAAATTTTAAAATTTTCCTTTTTAATTTTTTTAAAATTTAAAAAAATTTTTTTAAAAAAAATTTAAAATTTTAAAATTTAAAATTTTTAAATTTTTTAAATTTTAAAAAAAATTTAAAAAAAAAAAATTTAAATTTACCTTTTTAAATTTTTTTTTTTAAAAAAAATTTAAAAAAAAAAATTTAAATTTAAAATTTTTTAAATTTGGAATTTAAAATTTAAAAAAAATTTAAAAAAAAAAATTTAAATTTACTTTTTTAAATTTTTTTTAAATTTTTTTAAAAAATTTTAAAAAAAAAAATTTTAAAATTTTTTTTTTAATTTAAATTTTAAATTTAAAATTTAAATTAAAAATTTAAAATTTTAAAATTAAAATTTTTAAATTAAATTTTTTTTAAAAAAAATTTAAAAAAAAAAATTTAAATTTACTTTTTTAAATTTTTTTAAATTTAAAAAAAATTTAAAAAAAATTTAAAATTTAAATTTACCTTTTTAAAATTTTTTTAAATTTTAAAAAAATTTAAAAAAAAAAATTTTAAAATTTACCTTTTTAAATTTTTTTTAAATTTTAAAAAAAATTTAAAAAAAAAAAATTTAAATTTACAAATTTTAAATTTGGTTTTAAATTTAAAAAAAATTTAAAAAAAAAAATTTAAATTTACCTTTTTAAAATTTTTTTAAATTTTAAAAAAATTTAAAAAAAAAAAATTAAAATTTTTTTTAAATTTTTTTAAAAATTTAAAAAAATTTAAAAAAAACAAATTTTTTTTCCTTTTTAAATTTTTTTAAATTTAAAAAAATTTAAAAAAAAAATTTTAAATTTACCTTTTTAAATTTTTTTAAATTTAAATTTAAAAATTTAAAAAAAAAAATTTTTTAAAATTTACCTTTTTAAAAAATTTAAAATTTAAAAAAATTTTTTAAAAAAAAAAATTTTAAAATTTTAAAATTTTAATTTTTTTAAAAAAATTTTAAAAAAATTTTTAAAAAAAAAAATTAATTAAAATTTAAATTTTAATTTTTTTTTTTAAAAAAAAAAAAATTTTTAAAAAAAAAAATTTTAAAAAAAATTTTAATTTAAAAAAATTTTTTTAAAAAAATTTTTTAAAAAAAAAAATTAAAATTTAAAAATTTAATTTTTTTTTTAAAAAAATTTTTAAAATAAAAAAATTTTTTTAATAATTTAAATTTTTTTTTTTTTTAAAAAAAAATTTTTTTAAAAATAAAAAAAATTAATAAATTTCAATTTTAAATTTAAAATTTTCCAAAAAAATTTTAAAAATTTAAAAAAAAAAACTTAAATTTAAAATTTTAAATTTAAATTTTTTAAAAAAATTTTTTAAAAATTTAAAAAAAAAAACTTTAAATTTAAAATTTTAATTTAAAATTTTAAAAAAATTTAAAAAATTTTAAAAAAAAAAACTTAAATTTAAAATTTTTTAAAAATTTTAAATTTAAAAATTTTTAATTTAAAATTTTCCAAATTTAAAATTTTTAATTTTTTTAATTTAAAATTTCAAATTTAAAATTTTAAATTTAAAATTTCAAATTAAAAATTTAAATTAATTTAAAAATTTTTTAAAATTTCAAATTTAAAATTTAAATTAAAAATTTAAAATTTAAAATTTAAACCTTTTTTTTTAAATTCTTAAATTTAAAATTTGGAATTTAAAATTAAAATTAAAAATTTAAACCTTTTAAAAAATTTTTTAAAATTAAAAAAAAATTTTAAATTTAAATTCCAAAAAAAATTTTTTTAAAAAATTTTTTAAATTTTTAAAAAAAATTTTAAATTTAAAATTCCAAAAAAAATTTTTTTAAAAATTTTTTTAAATTTAAAAAAATTTAAATTTAAAATTCCAAAAAAAATTTTTTTAAAAAATTTTTTAAAATTTTAAAAAAAATTTTTTTAAAAAAAAAATTTAAATTTAATTTTTTTTTAAATTCTTTAAATTTAAAATTTTGAATTTAAAATTTAAATTAAAAATTTAAACCTTTTTTTTTAAAAAAAAAATTTAAATTAAAAAAATTTTTTAAATTTTAAAATTTAAAAAAATTTAAAAAATTTAAAATTTTTTAAAAAAATTTAAAATTTAAATTTTAAAATTTAAAATTTTAAAAAAATTTAAAATTTTTTTTTTTTAAAAAAAATTTAAATTTTAAAATTTAAAATTTTAAAAAAATTTTTTTTTTAAAAATTTTTTAAAAAAATTTTAAATTTAAAATTTAAATTTTAAAAAAATTTAAAATTTTTTTTTTTTAAAAAAAATTTAAATTTAAATTTAAAATTTTAAATAAACCTTTTTTTTAAAAAATTTTTTCCAAAAAATTTAAATTTAAAATTTAAAATTTTAAATAAACCAAAAAAATTTAAAAAAATTAACAAAAACCAATTTAAATTTAAAATTTAAAATTTTAAATAAAATTTAAAATTTTTTTGGAAATTTAAAAAAAATTTAAATTTAAAATTTAAAATTTTAAATAAAAAAAAATTTTTTTTTAAAAAATTTTCCAAAAACCAATTTAAATTTTAATTTAAAATTTTAAAAAATTTTTAAATTTTTAAAAAAAATTTTTAAATAAAAATTTAAATTTAATTTAAAATTTTAAAAAATTTTTAAAAAAAAAATTTTTAAATAAAAATTTGAATTTAATTTAAAATTTTAAAAAAAATTTTTAAAAAATTTAAAATTTTAAAAAAAATTTTTAAAATTTTTTTTTTCCAAAAACAATTTAAATTTTAATTTAAATTCTAAATAAACATTTTAAAATTTAAAAAATTATTCAACAACCAATTTGAAGTTTAATTTAAATTCTAAAAAAAATTTAAAAAATTATTAAATTATTAACTATACTTTTTTGAATTTAATTTGAAATTTCAAAAAAAATTTAAATTTTTAAAATTTTAAAATTTTAAAAAAATTTTAAAAAAAAATTTAGAATTTTTCAAAATTAAAATTTAAGTTTAAATTTTAAAAATTTAAAAAAAATTTAAAAAATTTCAAATTATTCAAATTTAAATTTGAATTTTGAATTTGAAATTCTAAAAAAAATTTAGAAATTTAAAATTTTTCTATATTAAATTTAAGTTTGAATTTAAAATTTTAAAAAAAATTTAGAAAATTTAAAATTTTCTATATTAAATTTAAGTTTTGAATTTAAAATTCTAAAAAAAATTTTAGAATTATTAAAAATTTTAACATACTAATTTGAAGTTGTGTTTTTCCAAAAAACAATTTAAATTTAAAATTAAAATTTTAACTATACTTTTTTTTTGAAAAATTTCAAAAAACAATTTAAATTTAAATTAAAATTTTAACTATCCCAAATTTTAAAATTTAAAATTTAAAAAAAAATTTAGAATAAAAAAAATTTTAACAAAATTTGAAGTTGTAATTTAAATTTCAAAAAAAATTTAAAAAAATTTTTTAACTTCTTAAATTTTAAAGTTTAATTTGAAATTTTAAAAATTTAAAAAATTTCAAAAAATTTTTTTAATTTAAAAATTCTCAAAAAAAATTTAAATTTAAAATTTAAAATTTTAACTTTTTAATTTAAAATTTGAAATTCTAAATTTTTTTAAATTTAAAATTTTAAAAAATTTAAAATTTTTCTCAAATAAAAATTTAGAATTAAAATTAAAATTTTAACAAAATTTAAAATTTAAAATTTTAAAAAAAAATTTGAAAAAATTTAAAAAAAAATTTAAAATTTGAAATTCTCAAATAAACAATTTAGAATTAATAATTTCAAATTGTTAACTATACTTCAATTTGAAATTTTGTATTTGAAATTCTCAAATAAACAATTTAGAATTAATAATTACAAATTGTTAACTATACTTCAATTTGAAGTTTTGAATTTGAAATTCTCAAATAAACAATTTAGAATTAATAATTAAAAATTGTTAACTATACTTCAATTTGAAGTTGTGAATTTGAAATTCTCAAATAAACAATTTAGAACTGATAATTACAAATTGTTAACTATACTTCAATTTGAAGTTGTGAATTTAAAATTCTCAAATAAACAATTTAGAACTGATAATTACAAATTGTTAACAATACTTTAATTTGAAATTTTGAATTTGAAATTCTCAAATAAACAATTTAGAATTAATAATTACAAATTGTTAACTATACTTTAATTTGAAATTTTGAATTTAAAATTCTCAAATAAACAATTTAGAACTAATAATTACAAATTGTTAACTATACTTCAATTTGAAGTTGTGAATTTAAAATTCTCAAATAAACAATTTAGAACTGATAATTACAAATTGTTAACAATACTTTAATTTGAAATTTTGAATTTGAAATTCTCAAATAAACAATTTAGAATTCATAATTTCAAATTGTTAACTATACTTCAATTTGAAGTTTTGAATTTGAAATTCTCAAATAAACAATTTAGAATTTATAATTACAAATTGTTTACTATACTTCAATTTGAAGTTGTGAATTTGAAATTCTATAATAAACAATTTAGAATTATCAATTTCAAATTTTTAACTGTACTTCAATTTGAAGTTGTAAATTTGAAATTCTCAAATAAACAATTTAGAATTAATAATTATAAATTATTAACTATACTTCAATTTGAAGTTGGGAATTTGAAATTCTCAAATAAACAATTTAGAACTATTAATTTCAAATTATTAACTATACATCAATTTGAAGTTGTGAATTTGAAATTCTCAAATAAACAATTTAGAATTAATAATTATAAATTATTAACTATACTTCAATTTGAAGTTTTGAATTTGAAATTCTCAAATAAACAAATTAGAATTAATAATTTCAAATTATTAACTATACTTCAATTTGAAGTTGTGAATTTGAAATTCTCAAATAAACAATTTAGAATTAATAATTTCAAATTAATTACTATACTTCAATTTGAAATTGTGAATTTGATATTCTCAAATAAACAATTTAGAATTAATAATTATCAATTATTAACTATACAGCAATTTGAAGCTTTGAATTTGAAATGCTCAAATAAACAATTTAGAACTGATAATTACAAATTGTTAACTATACTTTAATTTGAAATTTTGAATTTAAAATTCTCAAATAAACAATTTAGAACTGATAATTACAAATTGTTAACTATACGTCAATTTGAAGTTGTGAATTTAAAATTCTCAAATAAACAATTTAGAACTGATAATTACAAATTGTTAACAATACTTTAATTTGAAATTTTGTATTTGAATTTCTCAAATAAACAATTTAGAATTAATAATTACAAATTGTTAACTATACTTCAATTTGAAGTTTTGAATTTGAAATTCTCAAATAAACAATTTAGAATTAATAATTAAAAATTGTTAACTATACTTTAATTTGAAATTTTGAATTTGAAATTCTCAAATAAACAATTTAGAATTCATAATTTCAAATTGTTAACTATACTTCAATTTGAAGTTTTGCATTTGAAATTCTCAAATAAACAATTCTGAATTTATAACTACAAATTGTTTACTATACTTCAATTTGAAGTTGTGAATTTGAAATTCTTTAATAAACAATTTAGAATTCATAATTACAAATTGTTAACTGTACTTTAATTTGAAATTTTGAATTTAAAATTCTCAAATAAACAATTTAGAACTGATAATTACAAATTGTTAACTATACTTCAATTTGAAGTTGTGAATTTAAAATTCTCAAATAAACAATTTAGAATTAATAATTACAAATTGTTAACTATACTTCAATTTGAAGTAGTGAATTTGAAATTCTCAAATAAACAGTTTAGAATTAATAATTACAAATTATTAACTATACTTTAATTTATAGTTGTGAATTTAAAATTCTCAAATAAACAATTTAGAATTAATAATTAAAAATTGTTAACTATACTTCAATTTGAAGTTATGAATTTAAAATTCTCAAATAAACAATTTAGAACTGATAATTACAAATTGTTAACTGTACTTTAATTTAAAGTTGTGAATTTGAAATTCTCAAATAAACAATTTAGAATTATTAATTTCAAATTATTAACTATACTTCAATTTGAAGTTGTGAATTTGAAATTCTCAAATAAACAATTTAGAATTATTAATTTTAAATTATTAACTATACTTCAATTTGAAGTTGTGAATTTGAAATTCACAAATAAACAATTTAGAATTATTAATTTCAAATTATTAACTATACTTCAATTTGAAGTTGTGAATTTGAAATTCACAAATAAACAATTTAGAATTATTAATTTCAAATTGTTAACTATACTTCAATTTGAAGTTGTGAATTTGAAATTCTCAAATAAACAATTTAGAATTAATAATTACAAATTATTATCTATACTTCAATTTGAAGTTGTGAATTTGAAATTCTCAAATAAACAATTTAGAATTAATAATTTCAAATTATTAACTATACATCAATTTGAAGTTGTGAATTTGAAATTCTCAAATAAACAATTTAGAACTGATAATTACAAATTCTTAACTATACTCCAATTTGAAGTTATGAATTTAAAATTCTCAAATATACAATTTGAAACTGATAATTACAAATTGTAAACTGTACTTTAATTTGAAATTGTGAATTTAAAATTATCAAATAAACAATTTAGAAATAATAATTTAAAATTATTAACTATACTTCAATTTAAAGTTGTGAATTTGAAATTCTCAAATAAATAATTTATAATTATTAATTTCAAATTATTAACTATACTTCAATTTAAAGTTGTGAATTTGAAATTCTGAACTAAACAATTTAGAATTTATAATTACAAATTATTAACTATACTTCAATTTAAAGTTGTGAATTTAAAATTCTCAAATAAATAATTTGGAATTAATAATTACAAATTGTTAACTACACTTTAATTTGAAGTTGTGAATTTGAAATTCTCAAATAAACAATTTAGAATTAAGAATTACAAATAATTAACTATACTTCAATTTAAAGTTGTGAATTTGAAATTCTCAAATAAACAATTTAGAATTATCAATTTCAAATTATTAACTGTACTTCAATTTGAAGTTGTAAATTTGAAATTCTCAAATAAACAATTTAGAATTAATAATTATAAATTATTAACTATACTTCAATTTGAAGTTGGGAATTTGAAATTCTCAAATAAACAATTTAGAATTATTAATTTCAAATTATTAACTATACATCAATTTGAAGTTGTGAATTTGAAATTCTCAAATAAACAATTTAGAATTAATAATTATAAATTATTAACTATACTTCAATTTGAAGTTTTGAATTTGAAATTCTCAAATAAACAATTTAGAATTAATAATTTCAAATTATTAACTATACATCAATTTGAAGTTGTGAATTTGAAATTCTCAAATAAACAATTTAGAATTAATAATTACAAAATGTTAACTATACTTCAATTTGAAGTTGTGAATTTGAAATTCTCAAATAAACAATTTAGAATTAATAATTTCAAATTAATTACTATACTTCAATTTGAAGTTGTGAATTTGATATTCTCAAATAAACAATTTAGAATTAATAATTATCAATTATTAACTATACTGCAATTTGAAGTTTTGAATTTGAAATGCTCAAATAAACAATTTAGAACTGATAATTACAAATTGTTAACTATACTTTAATTTGAAATTGTGAATTTAAAATTCTCAAATAAACAATTTAGAACTGATAATTACAAATTGTTAACTATACGTCAATTTGAAGTTGTGAATTTAAAATTCTCAAATAAACAATTTAGAACTGATAATTACAAATTGTTAACAATACTTTAATTTGAAATTTTGTATTTGAATTTCTCAAATAAACAATTTAGAATTAATAATTACAAATTGTTAACTATACTTCAATTTGAAGTTTTGAATTTGAAATTCTCAAATAAACAATTTAGAATTAATAATTAAAAATTGTTAACTATACTTCAATTTGAAGTTGTGAAATTAAAATTCTCAAATAAACAATTTAGAACTGATAATTACAAATTGTTAACTATACTTCAATTTGAAGTTGTGAATTTAAAATTCTCAAATAAACAATTTAGAATTATAATTACAAAGTGTTAACTATACTTCAATTTGAAGTTGTGAAATTAAAATTCTCAAATAAACATTTAGAATATAATTCAAATTGTTAACTATCAATTTAAGTTTAATTAATTCTCAAATAAACAATTTAGAATGAAATTAAAATTTAAACTTTAATTTGAAATTTTGAATTTAAAATTCTCAAATAAACAATTTAGAACTGATAATTACAAATTGTTAACTATACTTCAATTTGAAGTTGTGAATTTAAAATTCTCAAATAAACAATTTAGAACTGATAATTACAAATTGTTAACAATACTTTAATTTGAAATTTTGAATTTGAAATTCTCAAATAAACAATTTAGAATTAATAATTTACAAATTATTAACTATACTTCAATTTGAAGTTGTGAATTTGAAATTCTCAAATAAATAATTTAGAATTATAAATTTTACAAATTATTAACTATACTTCAATTTGAAGTTTTGAATTTGAAATTCTCAAATAAACAATTTAGAATTTATAATTACAAATTGTTAACTATACTTCAATTTGAAGTTGTGAATTTGAAATTCTCAAATAAACAATTTAGAATTAATAATTTCAAATTATTAACTATACTTCAATTTGAAGTTGTGAATTTGAAATTCTCAAATAAACAATTTAGAATTAATAATTACAAATTGTTAACTATACTTCAATTTGAAGTTGTGAATTTGAAATTCTCAAATAAACAATTTAGAATTAATAATTACAAATTAATTACTATACTTCAATTTGAAGTTGTGAATTTGAAATTCTCAAATAAACAATTTAGAATTAATAATTTCAAATTATTAACTATACTTCAATTTGAAGTTATGAATTTAAAATTCTCAAATAAACAATTTGGAACTGATAATTACAAATTGTTAACTATACTTTAATTTAAAGTTGTGAATTTATAATTCTCAAATAAACAATTTAGAATAATAGTTACAAATTGTTAACTATACTTCAATTTGAAGTTGTGAATTTAAAATTCTCAAATAAACAATTTAGAATTATAATTACAAATTGTTAACTATACTTTAATTTGAAGTTTTGAATTTGAAATTCTCAAATAAACAATTTAGAATTAATAATTACAAATTATTAACTATACTTCAATTTGAAGTTGTGAATTTGAAATTCTCAAATAAACAATTTAGAATTAATAATTAAAATTGTTAACTATACTTCAATTTGAAGTTGTGAATTAAAATTCTCAAATAAACAATTTAGAATTATAATTACAAATTGTTAACTATACTTCAATTTGAAGTTGTGAATTTGAAATTCTCAAATAAACAATTTAGAATTATAATTACAAATTGTTAACTATACTTTAATTTGAAGTTTTGAATTTGAAATTCTCAAATAAACAATTTAGAATTAATAATTACAAATTGTTAACTATACTTCAATTTGAAGTTTTGAATTTAAAATTCTCAAATAAACAATTTAGAACTATAATTACAAATTGTTAACTATACTCAATTTGAAGTTGTGAATTTAAAATTCTCAAATAAACAATTTAGAACTGATAATTACAAATTGTTAACAATACTTTAATTTGAAATTTTGAATTTGAAATTCTCAAATAAACAATTTAGAATTCATAATTTCAAATTGTTAACTATACTTCAATTTGAAGTTTTGAATTTGAAATTCTCAAATAAACAATTTAGAATTTATAATTACAAATTGTTAACTATACTTCAATTTGAAGTTGTGAATTTGAAATTCTCAAATAAAAATTTAGAATTATTTTCAAATTGTTAACTATACTTCAATTTGAAGTTGTGAATTTGAAATTCCCAAATAAACAATTTAGAATTAATAATTACAAATTGTTAACTATACTTCAATTTGAAGTAGTGAATTTGAAATTCTCAAATAAACAATTTAGAATTAATAATTACAAATTATTAACTATACTTCAATTTGAAGTTGTGAATTTGAAATTCTCAAATAAACAATTTAGAATTATAATTTCAAATTATTAACTATACTTCAATTTGAAGTTGTGAATTTGAAATTCTCAAATAAACAATTTAGAATTAATAATTACAAATTGTTAACTATACTTAATTTGAATTTGTGAATTTGAAATTCTCAAATAAACAATTTAGAATTATAATTACAAATTATTAACTATACTTCAATTTGAAGTTGTGAATTTAAAATTCTCAAATAAACAATTTAGAATTAATAATTACAAATTGTTAACTATACTTCAATTTGAAGTTGTGAATTTGAAATTCTCAAATAAACAATTTAGAATTAATAATTACAAATTATTAACTATACTTCAATTTGAAGTTGTGAATTTGAAATTCTCAAATAAACAATTTAGAATTATAATTTCAAATTATTAACTATACTTCAATTTGAAGTTGTGAATTTGAAATTCTCAAATAAACAATTTAGAATTTAATTTCAAATTATTAACTATACTTCAATTTGAAGTTTGAATTTGAAATTCTCAAATAAACAATTTAGAATTAATAATTACAAATTGTTAACTATACTTCAATTTGAAGTTTGAATTTGAAATTCTCAAATAAACAATTTAGAATTAATAATTACAAATTGTTAACTATACTTCAATTTGAAGTTGTGAATTTAAATTCTCAAATAAACAATTTAGAACTGATAATTACAAATTGTTAACTATACTTAATTTGAAGTTGTGAATTTGAAATTCTCAAATAAACAATTTAGAATTAATAATTAAAATTGTTAACTATACTTCAATTTGAAGTTGTGAATTTAAAATTCTCAAATAAACAATTTAGAATTATAATTACAAATTGTTAACTATACTTCAATTTGAAGTTGTGAATTTGAAATTCTCAAATAAACAATTTAGAATTAATAATTACAAATTTTAACTATACTTCAATTTGAAGTTGTGAATTTAAAATTCTCAAATAAACAATTTAGAATTATAATTACAAATTGTTAACTATACTTCAATTTGAAGTTGTGAATTTGAAATTCTCAAATAAACAATTTAGAATTAAAAATTTTACAAATTATTAACTATACTTCAATTTGAAGTTGTGAATTTGAAATTCTCAAATAAACAATTTAGAATTATAATTTCAAATTATTAACTATACTTCAATTTGAAGTTGTGAATTTGAAATTCTCAAATAAACAATTTAGAATTAATAATCACAAATTGTTAACTGTACTTTAATTTGAAATTTTGAATTTAAAATTCTCAAATAAACAATTTAGAACTGATAATTACAAATTGTTAACTATACTTCAATTTGAAGTTGTGAATTTAAAATTCTCAAATAAACAATTCTGAATTATAACTACAAATTGTTTACTATACTTCAATTTGAAGTTGTGAATTTGAAATTCTCAAATAAACAATTTAGAATTATAATTACAAAATGTTAACTATACTTCAATTTGAAGTTTTGAATTTGAAATTCTCAAATAAACAATTTAGAATTATAATTACAAATTGTTAACTATACTTCAATTTGAAGTTGTGAATTTGAAATTCTCAAATAAACAATTTAGAATTCATAATTTCAAATTGTTAACTATACTTCAATTTGAAGTTGTGAATTTGAAATTCTCAAATAAACAATTTAGAATTAATAATTACAAATTGTTAACTATACTTCAATTTGAAGTTGTGAATTTGAAATTCTCAAATAAACAATTTAGAATTAATAATTACAAATTATTAACTATACTTTAATTTAAAGTTGTGAATTTAAAATTCTCAAATAAACAATTTAGAATTAATAATTATAAATTGTTAACTATACTTCAATTTGAAGTTATGAATTTAAAATTCTCAAATAAACAATTTAGAATTATTAATTTCAAATTATTAACTATACTTCAATTTGAAGTTGTGAATTTGAAATTCTCAAATAAACAATTTAGAATTAATAATTACAAATTATTATCTATACTTCAATTTGAAGTTGTGAATTTGAAATTCTCAAATAAACAAATTAGAATTAATAATTACAAATTATTAACTATACTTCAATTTGAAGTTTTGAATTTGAAATTCTCAAATAAACAATTTAGAATTAATAATTTCAAATTATTAACTATACATCAATTTGAAGTTGTGAATTTGAAATTCTCAAATAAACAATTTAGAACTGATAATTACAAATTCTTAACTATACTCCAATTTGAAGTTATGAATTTAAAATTCTCAAATATACAATTTGAAACTGATAATTACAAATTGTAAACTGTACTTTAATTTGAAATTGTGAATTTAAAATTATCAAATAAACAATTTAGAAATAATAATTTAAAATTATTAACTATACTTCAATTTAAAGTTGTGAATTTGAAATTCTCAAATAAATAATTTATAATTATTAATTTCAAATTATTAACTATACTTCAATTTAAAGTTGTGAATTTGAAATTCTGAACTAAACAATTTAGAATTTATAATTACAAATTATTAACTATACTTCAATTTAAAGTTGTGAATTTAAAATTCTCAAATAAATAATTTGGAATTAATAATTACAAATTGTTAACTACACTTTAATTTGAAGTTGTGAATTTGAAATTCTCAAATAAACAATTTAGAATTAAGAATTACAAATAATTAACTATACTTCAATTTAAAGTTGTTAAATTTGAAATTCTCAAATAAACAATTTAGAATTATCAATTTCAAATTATTAACTGTACTTCAATTTGAAGTTGTAAATTTGAAATTCTCAAATAAACAATTTAGAATTAATAATTATAAATTATTAACTATACTTCAATTTGAAGTTGGGAATTTGAAATTCTCAAATAAACAATTTAGAATTATTAATTTCAAATTATTAACTATACTTCAATTTGAAGTTGTGAATTTAAAATTCTCAAATAAACAATTTAGAACTGATAATTACAAATTATTAACTATACTTTAATTTGAAAGTTTGAATTTGAAATTCTCAAATAAACAATTTAGAATTATAATTTCAAATTGTTAACTATACTTCAATTTGAAGTTTTGAATTTGAAATTCTCAAATAAACAATTTAGAATTCATAATTTCAAATTGTTAACTATACTTCAATTTGAAGTTTTGAATTTGAAATTCTCAAATAAACAATTTAGAATTTATAATTACAAATTGTTAACTATACTTCAATTTGAAGTTGTGAATTTGAAATTCCCAAATAAACAATTTAGAATTTATAATTACAAATTGTTAACTATACTTCAATTTGAAGTAGTGAATTTGAAATTCTCAAATAAACAATTTAGAATTAATAATTACAAATTATTAACTATACTTTAATTTAAAGTTGTGAATTTAAAATTCTCAAATAAACAATTTAGAATTATTAATTTCAAAGTATTAACTATACTTCAATTTGAAGTTGTGAATTTGAAATTCTCAAATAAACAATTTAGAATTAATAATTACAAATTATTAACTATACTTCAATTTGAAGTTGTGAATTTGAAATTCTCAAATAAAAAATTTAGAATTATTAATTTCAAAGTATTAACTATACTTCAATTTGAAGTTGTGAATTTGAAATTCTCAAATAAACAATTTAGAATTAATAATTACAAATTGTTAACTATACTTCAATTTGAAGTTGTGAATTTGGAATTCTCAAATAAACAATTTAGAACTGATAATTACAAATTATTAACTATACTTTAATTTGAAGTTGTGAATTTGAAATTCTCAAATAAACAATTTAGAAATTATAATTTCAAATTGTTAACTATACTTCAATTTGAAGTTTTGAATTTGAAATTCTCAAATAAACAATTTAGAATTATAATTACAAATTGTTAACTATACTTCAATTTGAAGTTATGAATTTAAAATTCTCAAATAAACAATTTAGAATTATAATTTCAAATTTTAACTATACTTCAATTTGAAGTTGTGAATTTGAAATTCTCAAATAAACAATTTAGAATTAATAATTACAAATTATTAACTATACTTCAATTTGAAGTTTTGAATTTGAAATTCTCAAATAAACAATTTAGAATTAATAATTTCAAATTATTAACTATACATCAATTTGAAGTTGTGAATTTGAAAATTCTCAAATAAACAATTTAGAATTAATAATTACAAATTGTTAACTATACTTCAATTTGAAGTTGTGAATTTGAAATTCTCAAATAAACAATTTAGAATTAATAATTTCAAATTATTAACTATACTTCAATTTGAAGTTGTGAATTTGAAATTCTCAAATAAACAATTTAGAATTAATAATTTCAAATTATTAACTATACTTCAATTTGAAGTTGTGAATTTGAAATTCTCAAATAAACAATTTAGAATTAATAATTTCAAATTATTAACTATACTTCAATTACAACTTGTGAATTTGAAATTCTCAAATAAACAATTTAGAACTGATAATTACAAATTGTAAACTATACTTCAATTTGAAATTGTGAATTTGAAATTCTCAAATATACAATTTAGAATATATAATTACAAATTGTTAACTATACTTCAATTTGAAGTTGTGAATTTAAAATTCTCAAATAAACAATTTAGAATTAATAATTACAAATTGTTAACTATACTTCAATTTGAAGTTGTGAATTTGAAATTCTCAAATAAACAATTTAGAATTAATAATTACAAATTATTAACTATACTTCAATTTGAAGTTTGAATTTGAAATTCTCAAATAAACAATTTAGAATTATAATTACAAATTGTTAACTATACTTCAATTTGAAGTTTTTGAATTTGAAATTCTCAAATAAACAATTTAGAATTATAATTTCAAATTGTTAACTATACTTCAATTTGAAGTTTGAATTTGAAATTCTCAAATAAACAATTTAGAATTAATAATTACAAATTGTTAACTATACTTCAATTTGAAGTTGTGAATTTGAAATTCTCAAATAAACAATTTAGAATTAATAATTACAAATTATTAACTATACTTCAATTTGAAGTTGTGAATTTGAAATTCTCAAATAAACAATTTAGAATTATTAATTTCAAATTATTAACTATACTTCAATTTGAAGTTGTAAATTTGAAATTCTCAAATAAACAATTTAGAATTATTAGTTTCAAATTATTAACTATACTTCAATTTGAAGTTGGGAATTTGAAATTCTCAAATAAACAATTTAGAATTTTTAATTTCAAATTATTAACTATACATCAATTTGAAATTGTGAATTTGAAATTCTTAAATAAACAGTTTAGAATTAATAATTACAAATTATTAACTATACTTCAATTTGAAGTTTTGAATTTGAAATTCTCAAATAAACAATTTAGAATTAATAATTTCAAATTATTAACTATACATCAATTTGAAGTTGTGAATTTGAAATTTTCAAATAAACAATTTAGAATTAATAATTACAAAATGTTAACTATACTTCAATTTGAAGTTGTGAATTTGAAATTCTCAAATAAACAATTTAGAATTAATAATTACAAATTATTAACTATACTTCAATTTGAAGTTGTGAATTAAAATTCTCAAATAAACAATTTAGAACTGATAATTACAAATTGTTAACTATACTTCAATTTGAAGTTATGAATTTAAAATTCTCAAATATACAATTTGAAACTGATAATTACAAATTGTAAACTGTACTTTAATTTGAAATTGTGAATTTGAAATTCTCAAATAAACAATTTAGAATTAATAATTACAAATTGTTAACTATACTTTAATTTGAAATTTTGAATTTAAAATTCTCAAATAAACAATTTAGAACTGATAATTACAAATTGTTAACAATACTTTAATTTGAAATTTTGAATTTGAAATTCTCAAATAAACAATTTAGAATTAATAATTACAAATTGTTAACTATACTTAATTTGAAATTTTGAATTTAAAATTCTCAAATAAACAATTTAGAACTGATAATTACAAATTTAAATTAACTATACTTCAATTTGAAGTTGTGAATTTAAAATTCTCAAATAAACAATTTAGAACTGATAATTACAAATTGTTAACTATACTTTAATTTGAAATTTTGAATTTGAAATTCTCAAATAAACAATTTAGAATTCATAATTTCAAATTGTTAACTATAATTCAATTTGAAGTTTTGAATTTGAAATTCTCAAATAAACAATTTAGAAATAATAATTTAAAATTATTAACTATACTTCAATTTAAAGTTGTGAATTTAAAATTCTCAAATAAATAATTTGGAATTAATAATTACAAATTGTTAACTACACTTTAATTTGAAGTTGTGAATTTGAAATTCTCAAATAAACAATTTAGAATTAAGAATTACAAATAATTAACTATACTTCAATTTAAAGTTGTGAATTTGAAATTCTCAAATAAACAATTTAGAATTATTAATTTCAAATTATTAACTATACTTCAATTTGAAGTTGTGAATTTGAAATTCTCAAATAAACAATTTAGAATTATAATTAAAATTATTAACTATACTTCAATTTGAAGTTGTAATTTGAAATTCTCAAATAAACAATTTAGAATTATCAATTTCAAATTATTAACTATACTTCAATTTGAAGTTGTGAATTTGAAATTCTCAAATAAACAATTTAGAATTAATAATTATAAATTATTAACTATACTTCAATTTGAAGTTGTGAATTTGAAATTCTCAAATAAACAATTTAGAATTAATAATTTCAAATTATTAACTATACTTCAATTTGAAGTTGTGAATTTGAAATTCTCAAATAAACAATTTAGAATTAATAATTACAAATTGTTAACTATACTTCAATTTGAAGTTGTGAATTTGAAATTCTCAAATAAACAATTTAGAATTAATAATTTCAAATTATTAACTATACTTCAATTTGAAGTTGTGAATTTGAAATTCTCAAATAAACAATTTAGAATTAATAATTATCAAATTATTAACTATACTGCAATTTGAAGTTTTGAATTTGAAATTCTCAAATAAACAATTTAGAATTGATAATTACAAATTGTTAACTATACTTCAATTTGAAGTTTTGAATTTGAAATTCTCAAATAAACAATTTAGAATTAATAATTAAAAATTGTTAACTATACTTCAATTTGAAGTTGTGAAATTAAAATTCTCAAATAAACAATTTAGAACTGATAATTACAAATTGTTAACTATACTTCAATTTGAAGTTGTGAATTTAAAATTCTCAAATAAACAATTTAGAACTGATAATTACAAATTGTTAACAATACTTTAATTTGAAATTTTGAATTTGAAATTCTCAAATAAACAATTTAGAATTAATAATTACAAATTGTGAACTATACTTTAATTTGAAATTTTGAATTTAAAATTCTCAAATAAACAATTTAGAACTGATAATTACAAATTGTTAACTATACGTCAATTTGAAGTTGTGAATTTAAAATTCTCAAATAAACAATTTAGAACTGATAATTACAAATTGTTAACAATACTTTAATTTGAAATTTTGAATTTGAAATTCTCAAATAAACAATTTAGAATTAATAATTACAAATTGTTAACTATACTTTAATTTGAAATTTTGAATTTAAAATTCTCAAATAAACAATTTAGAACTGATAATTACAAATTTAACATTAACTATACTTCAATTTGAAGTTGTGAATTTAAAATTCTCAAATAAACAATTTAGAACTGATAATTACAAATTGTTAACAATACTTTAATTTGAAATTTTGAATTTGAAATTCTCAAATAAACAATTTAGAATTCATAATTTCAAATTGTTAACTATACTTCAATTTGAAGTTTTGAATTTGAAATTCTCAAATAAACAATTTAGAATTTATAATTACAAATTGTTTACTATACTTCAGTTTGAAGTTGTGAATTTGAAATTCTATAATAAATAATTTAGAATTCATACTTTCAAATTGTTAACTATACTTCAATTTGAAGTTGTGAATTTGAAATTCCCAAATAAACAATTTAGAATTAATAATTACAAATTGTTAACTATACTTCAATTTGAAGTAGTGAATTTGAAATTCTCAAATAAACAATTTAGAATTAATAATTACAAATTATTAACTATACTTCAATTTGAAGTTGTGAATTTGAAATTCTCAAATAAAAAATTTAGAATTATTAATTTCAAAGTATTAACTATACTTCAATTTGAAGTTGTGAATTTGAAATTCTCAAATAAACAATTTAGAATTAATAATTACAAATTGTTAACTATACTTCAATTTGAATTTGTGAATTTGAAATTCTCAACTAAACAATTTAGAATTTATAATTACAAATTATTAACTATACTTCAATTTAAAGTTGTGAATTTAAAATTCTCAAATAAATAATTTAGAATTAATAATTACAAATTGTTAACTATACTTCAATTTGAAGTTGTGAATTTGAAATTCTCAAATAAACAATTTAGAATTAATAATTACAAATTATTAACTATACTTCAATTTAAAGTTGTGAATTTGAAATTCTCAAATAAACAATTTAGAATTATTAATTTCAAATTATTAACTATACTTCAATTTGAAGTTGTAAATTTGAAATTCTCAAATAAACAATTTAGAATTATTAGTTTCAAATTATTAACTATACTTCAATTTGAAGTTGGGAATTTGAAATTCTCAAATAAACAATTTAGAATTTTTAATTTCAAATTATTAACTATACTTTAATTTGAAATTTTGAATTTGAAATTCTCAAATAAACAATTTAGAATTAATAATTACAAATTGTTAACTATACTTCAATTTGAAGTTGTGAATTTAAAATTCTCAAATAAACAATTTAGAACTGATAATTACAAATTGTTAACTATACTTCAATTTGAAGTTGTGAATTTAAAATTCTCAAATAAACAATTTAGAACTGATAATTACAAATTGTTAACAATACTTTAATTTGAAATTTTGAATTTGAAATTCTCAAATAAACAATTTAGAATTAATAATTACAAATTGTTAACTATACTTTAATTTGAAATTTTGAATTTAAAATTCTCAAATAAACAATTTAGAATAATAATTACAAATTATTAACTATACTTCAATTTGAAGTTGTGAATTTAAAATTCTAAAATTTAAATAATTTAGAATTAATAATTTTAAAATTATTAACTATACTTCAATTTGAAGTTGTGAATTTGAATTCTCAAATAAACAATTTAGAATTAATAATTACAAATTTTAACTATACTTCAATTTGAAGTTGTGATTTGAAATTCTCAAATAAACAATTTAGAATTAATAATTACAAATTGTTAACTATACTTCAATTTGAAGTTGTGAATTTCAAATTCTCAAATAAACAATTCAGAAATAATAATTTCAAATTATTAACTATACTTCAATTTGAAGTTGTGAATTTGAAATTCTTACATAAACAATTTATAATTAATAATTACAAATTGTTAACTATACTTCAATTTGAAGTTGAGAATATGAAATTCTCAAATAAACAATTTAGAATTAATAATTACAAATTGTTAACTATACTTCAATTTGAAGTTGTGAATTTAAATTCTCAAATAAACAATTTAGAATTAATAATTTCAAATTATTAACTATACTACAATTTGAAGTTGTGAATTTCAAATTCTAAATAAACAATTTAGAAATAATAATTTCAAATTATTAACTATACTTCAATTTGAAGTTGTGAATTTGAAATTCTTAAATAAACAATTTATAAATAATAATTTCAAATTATTAACTATACTTCAATTTGAAGTTGTGAATTTGAAATTCTTAAATAAACAATTTAGAATTAATAATTACAAATTGTTAACTATACTTCAATTTGAAGTTGTGAATTTGAAATTCTCAAATAAACAATTTAGAATTAATAATTACAAATTGTTAACTATACTTCAATTTGAAGTTGTGAATTTGAAATTCTCAAATAAACAATTTAGAACTGATAATTACAAATTGTTAACTATACTTCAATTTGAAGTTGTGAATTTAAATTCTAAATAAACAATTTAGAATAATAATTACAAATTGTTAACTATACTTTAATTTGAAATTTTGAATTTGAAATTCTCAAATAAACAATTTAGAATTAATAATTAAAAATTGTTAACTATACTTTAATTTGAAATTTTGAATTTAAAATTCTCAAATAAACAATTTAGAACTGATAATTACAAATTGTTAACTATACTTCAATTTGAAGTTGTGAATTTAAAATTCTCAAATAAACAATTTAGAACTGATAATTACAAA
Organism: Lycocerus yunnanus; assembly: GCA_036346125.1. Classification (NCBI taxonomy): domain Eukaryota; kingdom Metazoa; phylum Arthropoda; class Insecta; order Coleoptera; family Cantharidae; genus Lycocerus; species Lycocerus yunnanus. The sequence goes on along the minus strand of JARFIX010000560.1, from coordinate 44,947 downwards.
TTGTTAACTATACTTTAATTTGAAATTTTGAATTTGAAATTCTCAAATAAACAATTTAGAATTAATAATTACAAATTGTTAACTATACTTTAATTTGAAATTTTGAATTTAAAATTCTCAAATAAACAATTTAGAACTGATAATTACAAATTAATTAACTATACTTCAATTTGAAGTTGTGAATTTAAAATTCTCAAATTTTAAACAATTTAGAACTTGAATAATTACAAATTGTGAACTATACTTTAATTTGAAATTTTGAATTTGAAATTCTCAAATAAACAATTTAGAATTCATAATTTCAAATTGTTAACTATACTTCAATTTGAAGTTTTGAATTTGAAATTCTCAAATAAACAATTTAGAATTTATAATTACAAATTGTTAACTATACTTCAATTTGAAGTTGTGAATTTGAAATTCTCAAATAAACAATTTAGAATTAATAATTACAAATTGTTAACTATACTTCAATTTGAAGTTGTGAATTTGAAATTCTCAAATAAACAATTTAGAATTTATAATTACAAATTATTAACTATACTTCAATTTGAAGTTGTGAATTTAAAATTCTCAAATAAATAATTTAGAATTAATAATTACAAATTGTTAACTATACTTCAATTTGAAGTTGTGAATTTGAAATTCTCAAATAAACAATTTAGAATTAATAATTACAAATTATTAACTATACTTCAATTTAAAGTTGTGAATTTGAAATTCTCAAATAAACAATTTAGAATTATAATTTCAAATTATTAACTATACTCAATTTGAAGTTGTAAATTTGAAATTCTCAAATAAACAATTTAGAATTATTAGTTTCAAATTATTAACTATACTTCAATTTGAAGTTGGGAATTTGAAATTCTCAAATAAACAATTTAGAATTTTTAATTTCAAATTATTAACTATACATCAATTTGAAATTATGAATTTGAAATTCTTAAATAAACAGTTTAGAATTAATAATTACAAATTGTTAACTATACTTCAATTTGAAGTTTTGAATTTGAAATTCTCAAATAAACAATTTAGAATTAATAATTAAAAATTGTTAACTATACTTCAATTTGAAGTTGTGAATTTAAAATTCTCAAATAAACAATTTAGAATTAATAATTCAAATTATTAACTATACTTCAATTTGAAGTTGTGAATTTGAAATTCTCAAATAAACAATTTAGAATTAATAATTACAAATTTTAACTATACTTCAATTTGAAGTTGTGAATTTGAAATTCTCAAATAAACAATTTAGAATTAATAATTACAAATTGTTAACTATACTTCAATTTGAAGTTGTGAATTTGAAATTCTCAAATAAACAATTTAGAATTAATAATTACAAATTGTTAACTATACTTCAATTTGAAGTTGTGAATTTGAAATTCTCAAATAAACAATTTAGAATTAATAATTACAAATTGTTAACTATACTTCAATTTGAAGTTGTGAATTTGAAATTCTCAAATAAACAATTTAGAATTATAATTACAAATTGTTAACTATACTTCAATTTGAAGTTGTGAATTTGAAATTCTCAAATAAACAATTTAGAATTAATAATTACAAATTATTAACTATACTTCAATTTGAAGTTGTGAATTTGAAATTCTCAAATAAACAATTTAGAATTAATAATTACAAATTATTAACTATACTTCAATTTGAAGTTGTGAATTTGAAATTCTCAAATAAACAATTTAGAATTAATAATTACAAATTGTTAACTATACTTCAATTTGAAGTTGTGAATTTGAAATTCTCAAATAAACAATTTAGAATTAATAATTACAAATTATTAACTATACTTCAATTTGAAGTTGTGAATTTGAAATTCTCAAATAAACAATTTAGAATTAATAATTACAAATTTTAACTATACTTCAATTTGAAGTTGTGAATTTGAAATTCTCAAATAAACAATTTAGAATTAATAATTACAAATTGTTAACTATACTTCAATTTGAAGTTGTGAATTTGAAATTCTCAAATAAACAATTTAGAATTAATAATTACAAATTATTAACTATACTTCAATTTGAAGTTGTGAATTTGAAATTCTCAAATAAACAATTTAGAATTAATAATTACAAATTGTTAACTATACTTCAATTTGAAGTTGTGAATTTGAAATTCTCAAATAAACAATTTAGAATTAATAATTACAAATTGTTAACTATACTTCAATTTGAAGTTGTGAATTTGAAATTCTCAAATAAACAATTTAGAATTAATAATTACAAATTGTTAACTATACTTCAATTTGAAGTTGTGAATTTGAAATTCTCAAATAAACAATTTAGAATTAATAATTTCAAATTATTAACTATACTTCAATTTGAAGTTGTGAATTTGAAATTCTCAAATAAACAATTTAGAATTAATAATTACAAATTTTAACTATACTTCAATTTGAAGTTGTGAATTTGAAATTCTCAAATAAACAATTTAGAATTAATAATTACAAATTGTTAACTATACTTCAATTTGAAGTTGTGAATTTGAAATTCTCAAATAAACAATTTAGAATTAATAATTACAAATTATTAACTATACTTCAATTTGAAGTTGTGAATTTGAAATTCTCAAATAAACAATTTAGAATTAATAATTTCAAATTATTAACTATACTTCAATTTGAAGTTGTGAATTTGAAATTCTCAAATAAACAATTTAGAATTAATAATTACAAATTATTAACTATACTTCAATTTGAAGTTGTGAATTTGAAATTCTCAAATAAACAATTTAGAATTAATAATTACAAATTGTTAACTATACTTCAATTTGAAGTTGTGAATTTGAAATTCTCAAATAAACAATTTAGAATTATAATTACAAATTGTTAACTATACTTCAATTTGAAGTTGTGAATTTGAAATTCTCAAATAAACAATTTAGAATTAATAATTACAAATTATTAACTATACTTCAATTTGAAGTTGTGAATTTGAAATTCTCAAATAAACAATTTAGAATTAATAATTACAAATTATTAACTATACTTCAATTTGAAGTTGTGAATTTGAAATTCTCAAATAAACAATTTAGAATTATAATTACAAATTATTAACTATACTTCAATTTGAAGTTGTGAATTTGAAATTCTCAAATAAACAATTTAGAATTAATAATTACAAATTGTTAACTATACTTCAATTTGAAGTTGTGAATTTGAAATTCTCAAATAAACAATTTAGAATTATTAATTTCAAATTATTAACTATACTTCAATTTGAAGTTGTGAATTTGAAATTCTCAAATAAACAATTTAGAATTAATAATTACAAATTATTAACTATACTTCAATTTGAAGTTGTGAATTTGAAATTCTCAAATAAACAATTTAGAATTAATAATTACAAATTTTAACTATACTTCAATTTGAAGTTGTGAATTTGAAATTCTCAAATAAACAATTTAGAATTCATAATTTCAAATTGTCACTTATACTTCAATTTGAAATTGTGAATTTAAAATTCTCAAATAAACAATTTAGAACTGATAATTACAAATTGTTAACTATACTTTAATTTGAAGTTGTGAATTTGAAATTCTCAAATAAACAATTTAGAATTAATAATTACAAATTATTAACTATACTTCAATTTGAAGTTGTGAATTTGAAATTCTCAAATAAACAAATTAGAATTAATAATTACAAATTATTAACTATACTTCAATTTGAAGTTTTGAATTTGAAATTCTCAAATAAACAATTTAGAATTAATAATTCAAATTATAACTATACTTCAATTTGAAGTTGTGAATTTGAAATTCTCAAATAAACAATTTAGAATTAATAATTACAAATTGTTAACTATACTTCAATTTGAAATTGTGAATTTCAAATTCTCAAATAAACAATTCAGAAATAATAATTTCAAATTATTAACTATACTTCAATTTGAAGTTGTGAATTTGAAATTCTTAAATAAACAATTTAGAATTAATAATTACAAATTGTTAACTATACTTCAATTTGAAGTTGTGAATTTGAAATTCTCAAATAAACAATTTAGAATTAATAATTACAAATTGTTAACTATACTTCAATTTGAAGTTGTGAATTTAAATTCTCAAATAAACAATTTAGAATTAATAATTTCAAATTATTAACTATACTTCAATTTGAAGTTGTGAATTTGAAATTAAATTAATAATTACAAATTGTTAACTATACTTCAATTTGAAGTTGTGAATTTGAAATTCTCAAATAAACAATTTAGAATTGATAATTACAAATTGTTAACTATACTTTAATTTGAAGTTGTGAATTTGAAATTCTCAAATAAACAATTTAGAATTAATAATTACAAATTGTTAACTATACTTCAATTTGAAGTTGTGAATTTAAATTCTCAAATAAACAATTTAGAAATAATAATTTCAAATTATTAACTATACTTCAATTTGAAGTTGTGAATTTGAAATTCTCAAATAAACAATTTAGAATTAATAATTACAAATTGTTAACTATACTTCAATTTGAAGTTGTGAATTTGAAATTCTCAAATAAACAATTTAGAATTAATAATTACAAATTGTTAACTATACTTCAATTTGAAGTTGTGAATTTGAAATTCTCAAATAAACAATTTAGAACTTATAATTACAAATTATTAACTATACTTCAATTTGAAGTTGTGAATTTGAAATTCTCAAATAAACAATTTAGAATTAATAATTTCAAATTATTAACTATACTTCAATTTGAAGTTGTGAATTTGAAATTCTCAAATAAACAATTTAGAATTAATAATTTCAAATTATTAACTATACTTCAATTTGAAGTTGTGAATTTGAAATTCTCAAATAAACAATTTAGAATTAATAATTACAAATTGTTAACTATACTTCAATTTGAAGTTGTGAATTTGAAATTCTCAAATAAACAATTTAGAACTGATAATTACAAATTATTAACTATACTTCAATTTGAAGTTGTGAATTTGAAATTCTCAAATAAACAATTTAGAATTAATAATTACAAATTATTAACTATACTTCAATTTGAAGTTGTGAATTTGAAATTCTCAAATAAACAATTTAGAATTAAAAATTTTCAAATTATTAACTATACTTCAATTTGAAGTTGTGAATTTGAAATTCTCAAATAAACAATTTAGAATTAATAATTTCAAATTATTAACTATACTTCAATTTGAAGTTGTGAATTTGAAATTCTCAAATAAACAATTTAGAATTAATAATTACAAATTATTAACTATACTTCAATTTGAAGTTGTGAATTTGAAATTCTCAAATAAACAATTTAGAATTAATAATTTCAAATTATTAACTATACTTCAATTTGAAGTTGTGAATTTGAAATTCTCAAATAAACAATTTAGAATTAATAATTACAAATTATTAACTATACTTCAATTTGAAGTTGTGAATTTGAAATTCTCAAATAAACAATTTAGAATTAATAATTACAAATTATTAACTATACTTCAATTTGAAGTTGTGAATTTGAAATTCTCAAATAAACAATTTAGAATTAATAATTACAAATTATTAACTATACTTCAATTTGAAGTTGTGAATTTGAAATTCTCAAATAAACAATTTAGAATTAATAATTACAAATTGTTAACTATACTTCAATTTGAAGTTGTGAATTTGAAATTCTCAAATAAACAATTTAGAATTAATAATTATCAAATTATTAACTATACTTCAATTTGAAGTTGTGAATTTGAAATTCTCAAATAAACAATTTAGAATTAATAATTACAAATTATTAACTATACTTCAATTTGAAGTTGTGAATTTGAAATTCTCAAATAAACAATTTAGAATTAATAATTACAAATTGTTAACTATACTTCAATTTGAAGTTGTGAATTTAAATTCTCAAATAAACAATTTAGAACTGATAATTACAAATTGTTAACTATACTTCAATTTGAAGTTGTGAATTTGAAATTCTCAAATAAACAATTTAGAATTAATAATTACAAATTATTAACTATACTTCAATTTGAAGTTGTGAATTTGAAATTCTCAAATAAACAATTTAGAATTAATAATTACAAATTATTAACTATACTTCAATTTGAAGTTGTGAATTTGAAATTCTCAAATAAACAATTTAGAATTAATAATTACAAATTGTTAACTATACTTCAATTTGAAGTTGTGAATTTGAAATTCTCAAATAAACAATTTAGAATTAATAATTACAAATTATTAACTATACTTCAATTTGAAGTTGTGAATTTGAAATTCTCAAATAAACAATTTAGAATTAATAATTACAAATTGTTAACTATACTTCAATTTGAAGTTGTGAATTTAAATTCTCAAATAAACAATTTAGAATTAATAATTACAAATTGTTAACTATACTTCAATTTGAAGTTGTGAATTTGAAATTCTCAAATAAACAATTTAGAATTAATAATTACAAATTGTTAACTATACTTCAATTTGAAGTTGTGAATTTGAAATTCTCAAATAAACAATTTAGAATTAATAATTACAAATTATTAACTATACTTCAATTTGAAGTTGTGAATTTGAAATTCTCAAATAAACAATTTAGAATTAATAATTACAAATTGTTAACTATACTTCAATTTGAAGTTGTGAATTTGAAATTCTCAAATAAACAATTTAGAATTAATAATTACAAATTGATTAACTATACTTCAATTTGAAGTTGTGAATTTGAAATTCTCAAATAAACAATTTAGAATTAATAATTACAAATTGTTAACTATACTTCAATTTGAAGTTGTGAATTTGAAATTCTCAAATAAACAATTTAGAATTAATAATTACAAATTATTAACTATACTTCAATTTGAAGTTGTGAATTTGAAATTCTCAAATAAACAATTTAGAATTAATAATTACAAATTGTTAACTATACTTCAATTTGAAGTTGTGAATTTGAAATTCTCAAATAAACAATTTAGAATTAATAATTACAAATTGTTAACTATACTTCAATTTGAAGTTGTGAATTTGAAATTCTCAAATAAACAATTTAGAATTAATAATTACAAATTGTTAACTATACTTCAATTTGAAGTTGTGAATTTAAATTCTCAAATAAACAATTTAGAATTATAATTACAAATTGTTAACTATACTTCAATTTGAAGTTGTGAATTTGAAATTCTCAAATAAACAATTTAGAATTAATAATTACAAATTGTTAACTATACTTCAATTTGAAGTTGTGAATTTGAAATTCTCAAATAAACAATTTAGAATTAATAATTACAAATTGTTAACTATACTTCAATTTGAAGTTGTGAATTTGAAATTCTCAAATAAACAATTTAGAATTAATAATTACAAATTGTTAACTATACTTCAATTTGAAGTTGTGAATTTGAAATTCTCAAATAAACAATTTAGAATTAATAATTACAAATTGTTAACTATACTTCAATTTGAAGTTGTGAATTTGAAATTCTCAAATAAACAATTTAGAATTATAATTACAAATTATTAACTATACTTCAATTTGAAGTTGTGAATTTGAAATTCTCAAATAAACAATTTAGAATTAATAATTACAAATTGTTAACTATACTTCAATTTGAAGTTGTGAATTTGAAATTCTCAAATAAACAATTTAGAATTATAATTACAAATTGTTAACTATACTTCAATTTGAAGTTGTGAATTTGAAATTCTCAAATAAACAATTTAGAATTAATAATTACAAATTATTAACTATACTTCAATTTGAAGTTGTGAATTTGAAATTCTCAAATAAACAATTTAGAATTAATAATTACAAATTGTTAACTATACTTCAATTTGAAGTTGTGAATTTGAAATTCTCAAATAAACAATTTAGAATTAATAATTACAAATTGTTAACTATACTTCAATTTGAAGTTGTGAATTTGAAATTCTCAAATAAACAATTTAGAATTAATAATTACAAATTGTTAACTATACTTCAATTTGAAGTTGTGAATTTGAAATTCTCAAATAAACAATTTAGAATTAATAATTACAAATTGTTAACTATACTTCAATTTGAAGTTGTGAATTTGAAATTCTCAAATAAACAATTTAGAATTAATAATTACAAATTGTTAACTATACTTCAATTTGAAGTTGTGAATTTAAAATTCTCAAATAAACAATTTAGAATTAATAATTACAAATTGTTAACTATACTTCAATTTGAAGTTGTGAATTTGAAATTCTCAAATAAACAATTTAGAATTAATAATTACAAATTATTAACTATACTTCAATTTGAAGTTGTGAATTTGAAATTCTCAAATAAACAATTTAGAATTAATAATTACAAATTGTTAACTATACTTCAATTTGAAGTTGTGAATTTGAAATTCTCAAATAAACAATTTAGAATTAATAATTACAAATTGTTAACTATACTTCAATTTGAAGTTGTGAATTTGAAATTCTCAAATAAACAATTTAGAATTAATAATTACAAATTGTTAACTATACTTCAATTTGAAGTTGTGAATTTGAAATTCTCAAATAAACAATTTAGAATAATAATTACAAATTGTTAACTATACTTCAATTTGAAGTTGTGAATTTGAAATTCTCAAATAAACAATTTAGAATTAATAATTACAAATTGTTAACTATACTTCAATTTGAAGTTGTGAATTTGAAATTCTCAAATAAACAATTTAGAATTAATAATTACAAATTGTTAACTATACTTCAATTTGAAGTTGTGAATTTGAAATTCTCAAATAAACAATTTAGAATTAATAATTACAAATTGTTAACTATACTTCAATTTGAAGTTGTGAATTTGAAATTCTCAAATAAACAATTTAGAACTAATAATTACAAATTGTTAACTATACTTCAATTTGAAGTTGTGAATTTGAAATTCTCAAATAAACAATTTAGAATTAATAATTACAAATTATTAACTATACTTCAATTTGAAGTTGTGAATTTGAAATTCTCAAATAAACAATTTAGAATTAATAATTACAAATTATTAACTATACTTCAATTTGAAGTTGTGAATTTGAAATTCTCAAATAAACAATTTAGAATTAATAATTACAAATTGTTAACTATACTTCAATTTGAAGTTGTGAATTTGAAATTCTCAAATAAACAATTTAGAATTAATAATTACAAATTATTAACTATACTTCAATTTGAAGTTGTGAATTTGAAATTCTCAAATAAACAATTTAGAATTAATAATTACAAATTGTTAACTATACTTCAATTTGAAGTTGTGAATTTGAAATTCTCAAATAAACAATTTAGAATTAATAATTACAAATTGTTAACTATACTTCAATTTGAAGTTGTGAATTTGAAATTCTCAAATAAACAATTTAGAATTAATAATTACAAATTTTAACTATACTTCAATTTGAAGTTGTGAATTTGAAATTCTCAAATAAACAATTTAGAATTAATAATTACAAATTATTAACTATACTTCAATTTGAAGTTGTGAATTTGAAATTCTCAAATAAACAATTTAGAATTAATAATTACAAATTATTAACTATACTTCAATTTGAAGTTGTGAATTTGAAATTCTCAAATAAACAATTTAGAATTAATAATTACAAATTGTTAACTATACTTCAATTTGAAGTTGTGAATTTGAAATTCTCAAATAAACAATTTAGAATTAATAATTACAAATTATTAACTATACTTCAATTTGAAGTTGTGAATTTGAAATTCTCAAATAAACAATTTAGAATTAAAAATTTTACAAATTATTAACTATACTTCAATTTGAAGTTGTGAATTTGAAATTCTCAAATAAACAATTTAGAATAATAATTACAAATTATTAACTATACTTCAATTTGAAGTTGTGAATTTGAAATTCTCAAATAAACAATTTAGAATTAATAATTACAAATTGTTAACTATACTTCAATTTGAAGTTGTGAATTTGAAATTCTCAAATAAACAATTTAGAATTAATAATTACAAATTGTTAACTATACTTCAATTTGAAGTTGTGAATTTGAAATTCTCAAATAAACAATTTAGAATTAATAATTACAAATTGTTAACTATACTTCAATTTGAAGTTGTGAATTTGAAATTCTCAAATAAACAATTTAGAATTAATAATTACAAATTATTAACTATACTTCAATTTGAAGTTGTGAATTTGAAATTCTCAAATAAACAATTTAAATTAATAATTACAAATTATTAACTATACTTCAATTTGAAGTTGTGAATTTGAAATTCTCAAATAAACAATTTAGAATTAAAAATTTAAAAATTTTAACTATACTTCAATTTGAAGTTGTGAATTTGAAATTCTCAAATAAACAATTTAGAATTAATAATTACAAATTGTTAACTATACTTCAATTTGAAGTTGTGAATTTAAATTCTCAAATAAACAATTTAGAATTAATAATTACAAATTATTAACTATACTTCAATTTGAAGTTGTGAATTTGAAATTCTCAAATAAACAATTTAAATTAATAATTACAAATTGTTAACTATACTTCAATTTGAAGTTGTGAATTTGAAATTCTCAAATAAACAATTTAGAATTAATAATTACAAATTATTAACTATACTTCAATTTGAAGTTGTGAATTTGAAATTCTCAAATAAACAATTTAGAATTAATAATTACAAATTGTTAACTATACTTCAATTTGAAGTTGTGAATTTGAAATTCTCAAATAAACAATTTAGAATTAATAATTACAAATTGTTAACTATACTTCAATTTGAAGTTGTGAATTTGAAATTCTCAAATAAACAATTTAGAATAATAATTACAAATTATTAAAACTTCAATTTGAAGTTGTGAATTTGAAATTCTCAAATAAACAATTTAGAATTAATAATTACAAATTGTTAACTATACTTCAATTTGAAGTTGTGAATTTGAAATTCTCAAATAAACAATTTAGAATTAATAATTACAAATTGTTAACTATACTTCAATTTGAAGTTGTGAATTTGAAATTCTCAAATAAACAATTTAGAATTAATAATTACAAATTATTAACTATACTTCAATTTGAAGTTGTGAATTTAAATTCTCAAATAAACAATTTAGAATTAATAATTACAAATTGTTAACTATACTTCAATTTGAAGTTGTGAATTTGAAATTCTCAAATAAACAATTTAGAATTAATAATTACAAATTGTTAACTATACTTCAATTTGAAGTTGTGAATTTGAAATTCTCAAATAAACAATTTAGAATTAATAATTACAAATTGTTAACTATACTTCAATTTGAAGTTGTGAATTTGAAATTCTCAAATAAACAATTTAGAATAATAATTCAAATTATTAACTATACTTCAATTTGAAGTTGTGAATTTAAAATTCTCAAATAAACAATTTAGAATTAATAATTACAAATTGTTAACTATACTTCAATTTGAAGTTGTGAATTTGAAATTCTCAAATAAACAATTTAGAATTAATAATTACAAATTGTTAACTATACTTCAATTTGAAGTTGTGAATTTGAAATTCTCAAATAAACAATTTAGAATTAATAATTACAAATTGTTAACTATACTTCAATTTGAAGTTGTGAATTTAAATTCTCAAATAAACAATTTAGAAATAATAATTACAAATTATTAACTATACTTCAATTTGAAGTTGTGAATTTGAAATTCTCAAATAAACAATTTAGAATTAATAATTACAAATTGTTAACTATACTTCAATTTGAAGTTGTGAATTTGAAATTCTCAAATAAACAATTTAGAATAATAATTTAAATTATTAACTATACTTCAATTTGAAGTTGTGAATTTGAAATTCTCAAATAAACAATTTAGAATTAATAATTACAAATTGTTAACTATACTTCAATTTGAAGTTGTGAATTTGAAATTTTCAAATAAACAATTTAGAAATAATAATTTCAAATTATTAACTATACTTGAATTTGAAGTTGTGAATTTGAAATTTTAAATAAACAATTTAGAATTAATAATTACAAATTGTTAACTATACTTAATTTGAAGTTGTGAATTTGAAATTCTCAAATAAACAATTTAGAATTAATAATTACAAATAATGTTAACTATACTTCAATTTGAAGTTGTGAATTTAAAATTTTCAAATAAACAATTTAGAACTGATAATTACAAATTGTTAACTATACTTCAATTTGAAGTTGTGAATTTGAAAATTCTCAAATAAACAATTTAGAATTAATAATTACAAATTGTTAACTATACTTCAATTTGAAGTTGTGAATTTAAATTCTCAAATAAACAATTTAGAATTAATAATTACAAATTGTTAACTATACTTCAATTTGAAGTTGTGAATTTGAAATTCTCAAATAAACAATTTAGAATAATAATTCAAATTATTAACTATACTTCAATTTGAAGTTGTGAATTTGAAATTCTTAAATAAACAATTTAGAATTAATAATTACAAATTGTTAACTATACTTCAATTTGAAGTTGTGAATTTGAAATTCTCAAATAAACAATTTAGAATTAATAATTACAAATTGTTAACTATACTTCAATTTGAAGTTGTGAATTTGAAATTCTCAAATAAACAATTTAGAATTAATAATTACAAATTGTTAACTATACTTCAATTTGAAGTTGTGAATTTGAAATTCTCAAATAAACAATTTAGAATTAATAATTACAAATTATTAACTATACTTCAATTTGAAGTTGTGAATTTGAAATTCTCAAATAAACAATTTAGAATTAATAATTACAAATTGTTAACTATACTTCAATTTGAAGTTGTGAATTTGAAATTCTCAAATAAACAATTTAGAATTAATAATTACAAATTGTTAACTATACTTCAATTTGAAGTTGTGAATTTGAAATTCTCAAATAAACAATTTAGAAATAATAATTTCAAATTATTAACTATACTTCAATTTGAAGTTGTGAATTTGAAATTCTCAAATAAACAATTTAGAATTAATAATTACAAATTGTTAACTATACTTCAATTTGAAGTTGTGAATTTGAAATTCTCAAATAAACAATTTAGAATTAATAATTACAAATTGTTAACTATACTTCAATTTGAAGTTGTGAATTTGAAATTCTCAAATAAACAATTTAGAATTAATAATTACAAATTGTTAACTATACTTCAATTTGAAGTTGTGAATTTGAAATTCTCAAATAAACAATTTAGAATTAATAATTTCAAATTATTAACTATACTTCAATTTGAAGTTGTGAATTTGAAATTCTCAAATAAACAATTTAGAATTAATAATTTAAATTATTAATAATACTTCAATTTGAAGTTGTGAATTTGAAATTCTCAAATAAACAATTTAGAATTAATAATTACAAATTGTTCACTATACTTCAATTTGAAGTTGTGAATTTGAAATTCTCAAATAAACAATTTAGAATTAATAATTACAAATTGTTAACTATACTTCAATTTGAAGTTGTGAATTTAAATTCTCAAATAAACAATTTAGAATAATAATTCAAATTATTAACTATACTTCAATTTGAAGTTGTGAATTTGAAATTCTAAATAAACAATTTAGAATTAATAATTACAAATTGTTAACTATACTTCAATTTGAAGTTGTGAATTTGAAATTCTTAAATAAACAATTTAGAATTAATAATTACAAATTGTTAACTATACTTCAATTTGAAGTTGTGAATTTAAATTCTCAAATAAACAATTTAGAATTAATAATTACAAATTGTTAACTATACTTCAATTTGAAGTTGTGAATTTGAAATTCTCAAATAAACAATTTAGAACTGATAATTACAAATTGTTAACTATACTTCAATTTGAAGTTGTGAATTTGAAATTCTCAAATAAACAATTTAGAATTAATAATTACAAATTGTTAACTATACTTCAATTTGAAGTTGTGAATTTAAAATTCTCAAATAAACAATTTAGAATTAATAATTTCAAATTAATAACTATACTTAATTTGAAGTTGTGAATTTAAAATTCTCAAATAAACAATTTAGAACTGATAATTACAAATTGTTAACTATACTTCAATTTGAAGTTGTGAATTTAAATTCTTCAAATAAACAATTTAGAATTAATAATTACAAATTGTTAACTATACTTCAATTTGAAGTTGTGAATTTGAAATTCTCAAATAAACAATTTAGAATTACAATTTCAAATTATTAACTATACTTCAATTTGAAGTTGTGAATTTGAAATTCTTAAATAAACAATTTAGAACTGATAATTACAAATTGTTAACTATACTTCAATTTGAAGTTGTGAATTTGAAATTCTCAAATAAACAATTTAGAATTAATAATTACAAATTGTTAGCTATACTTCAATTTGAAGTTGGGAATATGAAATTCTCAAATAAACAATTTAGAATTAATAATTACAAATTGTTAACTATACTTCAATTTGAAGTTGTGAATTTCAAATTCTCAAATAAACAATTCAGAAATAATAATTTCAAATTATTAACTATACTTCAATTTGAAGTTGTGAATTTGAAATTCTTAAATAAACAATTTAGAACTGATAATGACAAATTGTTAACTATACTTAAATTTGAAGTTGTGAATTTGAAATTCTTAAATAAACAATTTAGAATTAATAATTACAAATTGTTAACTATATTTCAATTTGAAGTTGTAAATTTGAAATTCTCAAATAAACAATTTAGAAATAATAATTTCAAATTAATAACTATACTTCAATTTGAAGTTGTGAATTAGAAATTCTTAAATAAACAATTTAGAATTAATAATTACAAATTGTTAACTATACTTCAATTTGAAGTTGTGAATTTGAAATTCTCAAATAAACAATTTAGAATTAATAATTACAAATTGTTAACTATACTTCAATTTGAAGTTGTGAATTTAAAATTCTCAATTAAATAATTTAGAACTGATAATTACAAATTGTTAACTATACTTCAATTTGAAGTTGTGAATTTGAAATTCTCAAATAAACAATTTAGAATTAATAATTACAAATTGTTAACTATACTTCAATTTGAAGTTGTGAATTTAAAATTTTCAAATAAACAATTACAATAATTACAAATTGTTAACTATACTTCAATTTGAAGTTGTGAATTTGAAATTCTCAAATAAACAATTTAGAATTAATAATTACAAATTGTTAACTATACTTCAATTTGAAGTTGGGAATATGAAATTCTCAAATAAACAATTTAGAATTAATAATTACAAATTGTTAACTATACTTCAATTTGAAGTTGTGAATTTCAAATTCTCAAATAAACAATTCAATAATAATAATTTTAAATTATTAACTATACTACAATTTGAAGTTGTGAATTTGAAATTCTTAAATAAACAATTTAGAACTGATAATGACAAATTATTAACTATACTTAAATTTGAAGTTGTGAATTTGAAATTCTTAAATAAACAATTTAGAATTAATAATTACAAATTGTTAACTATATTTCAATTTGAAGTTGTAAATTTGAAATTCTCAAATAAACAATTTAGAAATAATAATTTCAAATTAATAACTATACTTCAATTTGAAGTTGTGAATTTAAAATTCTCAAATAAACAATTTAGAATTAATAATTACAAATTGTTAACTATACTTCAATTTGAAGTTGTGAATTTGAAATTCTCAAATAAACAATTTAGAATTAATAATTACAAATTGTTAACTATACTTCAATTTGAAGTTGTGAATTTCAAATTCTCAAATAAACAATTCAGAAATAATAATTTCAAATTATTAACTATACTTCAATTTGAAGTTGTGAATTTGAAATTTTTAAATAAACAATTTAGAATTAATAATTACAAATTGTTAACTATACTTCAATTTGAAGTTGTGAATTTGAAATTCTCAAATAAACAATTTAGAATTAATAATTTCAAAATAATAACTATACTTCAATTTGAAGTTGTGAATTTAAAATTCTCAAATAAATAATTTAGAACTGATAATTACAAATTGTTAACTATACTTCAATTTGAAGTTGTGAATTTAAAATTTTCAAATAAACAATTATAATTAATAATTACAAATTGTTAACTATACTTCAATTTGAAGTTGTGAATTTGAAATTCTCAAATAAACAATTTAGAATTAATAATTACAAATTGTTAACTATACTTCAATTTGAAGTTGTGAATTTCAAATTCTCAAATAAACAATTTAGAAATAATAATTTTAAATTATTAACTATACTTCAATTTGAAGTTGTGAATTTGAAATTCTCAAATAAACAATTTAGAATTAATAATTACAAATTGTTAACTATACTTCAATTTGAAGTTGTGAATTTCAAATTCTCAAATAAACAATTCAGAAATAATAATTTCAAATTATTAACTATACTTCAATTTGAAGTTGTGAATTTGAAATTTTAAATAAACAATTTAGAATTAATAATTACAAATTGTTAACTATACTTCAATTTGAAGTTGTGAATTTCAAATTCTCAAATAAACAATTCAGAAATAATAATTTCAAATTATTAACTATACTACAATTTGAAGTTGTGAATTTGAAATTCTTAAATAAACAATTTAGAATTAATAATTACAAATTGTTAACTATATTTCAATTTGAAGTTGTAAATTTGAAATTCTCAAATAAACAATTTAGAAATAATAATTTCAAATTAATAACTATACTTCAATTTGAAGTTGTGAATTTAAAATTCTCAATTAAATAATTTAGAACTGATAATTACAAATTGTTAACTATACTTCAATTTGAAGTTGTGAATTTGAAATTCTCAAATAAACAATTTAGAATTAATAATTACAAATTGTTAACTATACTTCAATTTGAAGTTGTGAATTTGAAATTCTCAAATAAACAATTTAGAATTAATAATTACAAATTGTTAACTATACTTCAATTTGAAGTTGTGAATTTAAATTCTCAAATAAACAATTTAGAAATAATAATTTTAAATTATTAACTATACTCAATTTGAAGTTGTGAATTTGAAATTCTCAAATAAACAATTTAGAATTAATAATTACAAATTGTTAACTATACTTCAATTTGAAGTTGTGAATTTCAAATTCTCAAATAAACAATTCAGAAATAATAATTTCAAATTATTAACTATACTTCAATTTGAAGTTGTGAATTTGAAATTTTTAAATAAACAATTTAGAATTAATAATTACAAATTGTTAACTATACTTCAATTTGAAGTTGTGAATTTCAAATTCTCAAATAAACAATTCAGAAATAATAATTTAAATTATTAACTATACTCAATTTGAAGTTGTGAATTTGAAATTCTCAAATAAACAATTTAGAATTAATAATTACAAATTGTTAACTATACTTCAATTTGAAGTTGTGAATTTGAAATTTTAAATAAACAATTTAGAAATCATAATTTCAAATTATTAACTATACTTGAATTTGAAGTTGTGAATTTGAAATTTTAAATAAACAATTTAGAATTAATAATTACAAATTGTTAACTATACTTCAATTTGAAGTTGTGAATTTGAAATTCTCAAATAAACAATTTAGAATTAATAATTTCAAATAAATAATTTAGAACTGATAATTACAAATTGTTAACTATACTTCAATTTGAAGTTGTGAATTTAAAATTTTCAAATAGACAATTTAGAACTGATAATTACAAATTGTTAACTATACTTCAATTTGAAGTTGGAATATGAAAATCTGAAATAAACAATTTAGAATTAATAATTACAAATTGTTAACTATACTTCAATTTGAAGTTGAGAATTTCAAATTCTCAAATTAACAATTTAGAAATAATAATTTCAAATTATTAACTATACTATAATTTGAAGTTGTGAATTTAAAATTCTCAAATAAACAATTTAGAATTAATAATTACAAATTGTTAACTATACTTCAATTTGAAGTTGTGAATTTGAAATTCTCAAATAAACAATTTAGAATTAATAATTACAAATTGTTAACTATACTTCAATTTGAAGTTGTGAATTTGAAATTCTATAAAAATTTAGAATAATAATTTAAAATTTTTTAACTATACTTCAATTTGAAGTTGTGAATTTGAAATTCTCAAATAAACAATTTAGAATTAATAATTACAAATTGTTAACTATACTTCAATTTGAAGTTGTGAATTTAAATTCTCAAATAAACAATTTAGAATTGATAATTACAAATTGTTAACTATACTTCAATTTGAAGTTGTGAATTTGAAATTCTCAAATAAACAATTTAGAATAATAATTACAAATTGTTAACTATACTTCAATTTGAAGTTGTGAATTTGAAATTCTCAAATAAACAATTTAGAATTAATAATTACAAATTGTTAACTATACTTCAATTTGAAGTTGTGAATTTGAAATTCTCAAATAAACAATTTAGAATTAATAATTACAAATTATTAACTATACTTCAATTTGAAGTTGTGAATTTGAAATTCTCAAATAAACAATTTAGAATTAATAATTACAAATTGTTAACTATACTTCAATTTGAAGTTGTGAATTTGAAATTCTCAAATAAACAATTTAGAATAATAATTACAAATTGTTAACTATACTTCAATTTGAAGTTGTGAATTTGAAATTCTCAAATAAACAATTTAGAATTAATAATTACAAATTGTTAACTATACTTCAATTTGAAGTTGTGAATTTGAAATTCTCAAATAAACAATTTAGAATTAATAATTACAAATTGTTAACTATACTTCAATTTGAAGTTGTGAATTTGAAATTCTCAAATAAACAATTTAGAATTAATAATTACAAATTGTTAACTATACTTCAATTTGAAGTTGTGAATTTGAAATTCTCAAATAAACAATTTAGAATTAATAATTTCAAATTATTAAATATACTTCAATTTGAAGTTGTGAATTTGAAATTCTCAAATAAACAATTTAGAATTAATAATTACAAATTGTTAACTATACTTCAATTTGAAGTTGTGAATTTGAAATTCTCAAATAAACAATTTAGAATTAATAATTACAAATTGTTAACTATACTTCAATTTGAAGTTGTGTATTTAAATTCTCAAATAAACAATTTAGAATTAATAATTACAAATTATTAACTATACTTCAATTTGAAGTTGTGAATTTGAAATTCTCAAATAAACAATTTAGAATTAATAATTACAAATTGTTTAACTATACTTCAATTTGAAGTTGTGAATTTGAAATTCTAAATAAACAATTTAGAATTAATAATTACAAATTGTTAACTATACTTCAATTTGAAGTTGTGAATTTAAAATTCTCAAATAAACAATTTAGAATTAATAATTACAAATTGTTAACTATACTTCAATTTGAAGTTGTGAATTTGAAATTCTCAAATAAACAATTTAGAACTGATAATTACAAATTGTTAACTATACTTCAATTTGAAGTTGTGAATTTGAAATTCTCAAATAAACAATTTAGAATTAATAATTACAAATTGTTAACTATACTTCAATTTGAAGTTGTGAATTTGAAATTCTCAAATAAACAATTTAGAATTAATAATTACAAATTGTTAACTATACTTCAATTTGAAGTTGTGAATTTGAAATTCTCAAATAAACAATTTAGAATTAATAATTACAAATTGTTAACTATACTTCAATTTGAAGTTGTGAATTTGAAATTCTCAAATAAACAATTTAGAATTAATAATTACAAATTGTTAACTATACTTCAATTTGAAGTTGTGAATTTGAAATTTCAAATAAACAATTTAGAATAAAAATTTTACAAATTATTAACTATACTTCAATTTGAAGTTGTGAATTTGAAATTCTCAAATAAACAATTTAGAATTAATAATTACAAATTGTTAACTATACTTCAATTTGAAGTTGTGAATTTGAAATTCTCAAATAAACAATTTAGAATTAATAATTACAAATTGTTAACTATACTTCAATTTGAAGTTGTGAATTTCAAATTCTCAAATAAACAATTTAGAAATAATAATTTCAAATTATTAACTATACTTCAATTTGAAGTTGTGAATTTGAAATTCTTAAATAAACAATTTAGAATTAATAATTACAAATTGTTAACTATACTTCAATTTGAAGTTGTGAATTTGAAATTCTCAAATAAACAATTTAGAATTAATAATTACAAATTGTTAACTATACTTCAATTTGAAGTTGTGAATTTGAAATTCTCAAATAAACAATTTAGAATTAATAATTACAAATTGTTAACTATACTTCAATTTGAAGTTGTGAATTTGAAATTCTCAAATAAACAATTTAGAATTAATAATTACAAATTGTTAACTATACTTCAATTTGAAGTTGTGAATTTGAAATTCTCAAATAAACAATTTAGAATTAATAATTACAAATTGTTAACTATACTTCAATTTGAAGTTGTGAATTTGAAATTCTCAAATAAACAATTTAGAATTAATAATTACAAATTGTTAACTATACTTCAATTTGAAGTTGTGAATTTGAAATTCTCAAATAAACAATTTAGAATTAATAATTACAAATTGTTAACTATACTTCAATTTGAAGTTGTGAATTTAAATTCTCAAATAAACAATTTAGAATAATAATTACAAATTGTTAACTATACTTCAATTTGAAGTTGTGAATTTGAAATTCTCAAATAAACAATTTAGAATTAATAATTACAAATTGTTAACTATACTTCAATTTGAAGTTGTGAATTTGAAATTCTCAAATAAACAATTTAGAATTAATAATTACAAATTATTAACTATACTTCAATTTGAAGTTGTGAATTTGAAATTCTCAAATAAACAATTTAGAATTAATAATTACAAATTGTTAACTATACTTCAATTTGAAGTTGTGAATTTGAAATTCTCAAATAAACAATTTAGAATTAATAATTACAAATTGTTAACTATACTTCAATTTGAAGTTGTGAATTTGAAATTCTCAAATAAACAATTTAGAATTAATAATTACAAATTGTTAACTATACTTCAATTTGAAGTTGTGAATTTGAAATTCTCAAATAAACAATTTAGAATTAATAATTACAAATTGTTAACTATACTTCAATTTGAAGTTGTGAATTTGAAATTCTCAAATAAACAATTTAGAATTAATAATTACAAATTGTTAACTATACTTCAATTTGAAGTTGTGAATTTGAAATTCTCAAATAAACAATTTAGAATTAATAATTACAAATTGTTAACTATACTTCAATTTGAAGTTGTGAATTTGAAATTCTCAAATAAACAATTTAGAATTAATAATTACAAATTGTTAACTATACTTCAATTTGAAGTTGTGAATTTGAAATTCTCAAATAAACAATTTAGAATTAATAATTACAAATTGTTAACTATACTTCAATTTGAAGTTGTGAATTTGAAATTCTCAAATAAACAATTTAGAATTAATAATTACAAATTGTTAACTATACTTCAATTTGAAGTTGTGAATTTGAAATTCTCAAATAAACAATTTAGAATTAATAATTACAAATTGTTAACTATACTTCAATTTGAAGTTGTGAATTTGAAATTCTCAAATAAACAATTTAGAATTAATAATTACAAATTGTTAACTATACTTCAATTTGAAGTTGTGAATTTGAAATTCTCAAATAAACAATTTAGAATTAATAATTTCAAATTATTAACTATACTTCAATTTGAAGTTGTGAATTTGAAATTCTCAAATAAACAATTTAGAATTAATAATTACAAATTGTTAACTATACTTCAATTTGAAGTTGTGAATTTAAATTCTCAAATAAACAATTTAGAATTAATAATTACAAATTGTTAACTATACTTCAATTTGAAGTTGTGAATTTGAAATTCTCAAATAAACAATTTAGAATTAATAATTACAAATTATTAACTATACTTCAATTTGAAGTTGTGAATTTGAAATTCTCAAATAAACAATTTAGAATTAATAATTACAAATTATTAACTATACTTCAATTTGAAGTTGTGAATTTGAAATTCTCAAATAAACAATTTAGAATTAATAATTACAAATTGTTAACTATACTTCAATTTGAAGTTGTGAATTTGAAATTCTCAAATAAACAATTTAGAATTAATAATTACAAATTGTTAACTATACTTCAATTTGAAGTTGTGAATTTGAAATTCTCAAATAAACAATTTAGAATTAATAATTACAAATTGTTAACTATACTTCAATTTGAAGTTGTGAATTTGAAATTCTCAAATAAACAATTTAGAATTAATAATTACAAATTGTTAACTATACTTCAATTTGAAGTTGTGAATTTGAAATTCTCAAATAAACAATTTAGAATTAATAATTACAAATTGTTAACTATACTTCAATTTGAAGTTGTGAATTTGAAATTCTCAAATAAACAATTTAGAATTAATAATTACAAATTATTAACTATACTTCAATTTGAAGTTGTGAATTTGAAATTCTCAAATAAACAATTTAGAATTAATAATTACAAATTATTAACTATACTTCAATTTGAAGTTGTGAATTTGAAATTCTCAAATAAACAATTTAGAATTAATAATTACAAATTGTTAACTATACTTCAATTTGAAGTTGTGAATTTGAAATTCTCAAATAAACAATTTAGAATTAATAATTACAAATTATTAACTATACTTCAATTTGAAGTTGTGAATTTGAAATTCTCAAATAAACAATTTAGAATTAATAATTACAAATTGTTAACTATACTTCAATTTGAAGTTGTGAATTTGAAATTCTCAAATAAACAATTTAGAATTAATAATTACAAATTGTTAACTATACTTCAATTTGAAGTTGTGAATTTGAAATTCTCAAATAAACAATTTAGAATTAATAATTACAAATTATTAACTATACTTCAATTTGAAGTTGTGAATTTGAAATTCTCAAATAAACAATTTAGAATTAATAATTACAAATTATTAACTATACTTCAATTTGAAGTTGTGAATTTGAAATTCTCAAATAAACAATTTAGAATTAATAATTACAAATTGTTAACTATACTTCAATTTGAAGTTGTGAATTTGAAATTCTCAAATAAACAATTTAGAATTAATAATTACAAATTGTTAACTATACTTCAATTTGAAGTTGTGAATTTGAAATTCTCAAATAAACAATTTAGAATTAATAATTACAAATTATTAACTATACTTCAATTTGAAGTTGTGAATTTGAAATTCTCAAATAAACAATTTAGAATTAATAATTACAAATTGTTAACTATACTTCAATTTGAAGTTGTGAATTTGAAATTCTCAAATAAACAATTTAGAATTAATAATTACAAATTATTAACTATACTTCAATTTGAAGTTGTGAATTTGAAATTCTCAAATAAACAATTTAGAATTAATAATTACAAATTGTTAACTATACTTCAATTTGAAGTTGTGAATTTGAAATTCTCAAATAAACAATTTAGAATTAATAATTACAAATTGTTAACTATACTTCAATTTGAAGTTGTGAATTTGAAATTCTCAAATAAACAATTTAGAATTAATAATTACAAATTGTTAACTATACTTCAATTTGAAGTTGTGAATTTGAAATTCTCAAATAAACAATTTAGAATTAATAATTACAAATTGTTAACTATACTTCAATTTGAAGTTGTGAATTTGAAATTCTCAAATAAACAATTTAGAATTAATAATTACAAATTGTTAACTATACTTCAATTTGAAGTTGTGAATTTGAAATTCTCAAATAAACAATTTAGAATTAATAATTACAAATTGTTAACTATACTTCAATTTGAAGTTGTGAATTTGAAATTCTCAAATAAACAATTTAGAATTAATAATTACAAATTGTTAACTATACTTCAATTTGAAGTTGTGAATTTGAAATTCTCAAATAAACAATTTAGAATTAATAATTACAAATTGTTAACTATACTTCAATTTGAAGTTGTGAATTTGAAATTCTCAAATAAACAATTTAGAATTAATAATTACAAATTATTAACTATACTTCAATTTGAAGTTGTGAATTTGAAATTCTCAAATAAACAATTTAGAATTAATAATTACAAATTATTAACTATACTTCAATTTGAAGTTGTGAATTTGAAATTCTCAAATAAACAATTTAGAATTAATAATTACAAATTGTTAACTATACTTCAATTTGAAGTTGTGAATTTGAAATTCTCAAATAAACAATTTAGAATTAATAATTACAAATTGTTAACTATACTTCAATTTGAAGTTGTGAATTTGAAATTCTCAAATAAACAATTTAGAATTAATAATTACAAATTGTTAACTATACTTCAATTTGAAGTTGTGAATTTGAAATTCTCAAATAAACAATTTAGAATTAATAATTACAAATTGTTAACTATACTTCAATTTGAAGTTGTGAATTTGAAATTCTCAAATAAACAATTTAGAATTAATAATTACAAATTGTTAACTATACTTCAATTTGAAGTTGTGAATTTGAAATTCTCAAATAAACAATTTAGAATTAATAATTACAAATTGTTAACTATACTTCAATTTGAAGTTGTGAATTTGAAATTCTCAAATAAACAATTTAGAATTAATAATTACAAATTGTTAACTATACTTCAATTTGAAGTTGTGAATTTGAAATTCTCAAATAAACAATTTAGAATTAATAATTACAAATTATTAACTATACTTCAATTTGAAGTTGTGAATTTGAAATTCTCAAATAAACAATTTAGAATTAATAATTACAAATTATTAACTATACTTCAATTTGAAGTTGTGAATTTGAAATTCTCAAATAAACAATTTAGAATTAATAATTACAAATTGTTAACTATACTTCAATTTGAAGTTGTGAATTTGAAATTCTCAAATAAACAATTTAGAATTAATAATTACAAATTGTTAACTATACTTCAATTTGAAGTTGTGAATTTGAAATTCTCAAATAAACAATTTAGAATTAATAATTACAAATTGTTAACTATACTTCAATTTGAAGTTGTGAATTTGAAATTCTCAAATAAACAATTTAGAATTAATAATTACAAATTGTTAACTATACTTCAATTTGAAGTTGTGAATTTGAAATTCTCAAATAAACAATTTAGAATTAATAATTACAAATTGTTAACTATACTTCAATTTGAAGTTGTGAATTTGAAATTCTCAAATAAACAATTTAGAATTAATAATTACAAATTGTTAACTATACTTCAATTTGAAGTTGTGAATTTGAAATTCTCAAATAAACAATTTAGAATTAATAATTACAAATTTTAACTATACTTCAATTTGAAGTTGTGAATTTGAAATTCTCAAATAAACAATTTAGAATTAATAATTACAAATTGTTAACTATACTTCAATTTGAAGTTGTGAATTTGAAATTCTCAAATAAACAATTTAGAATTAATAATTACAAATTATTAACTATACTTCAATTTGAAGTTGTGAATTTGAAATTCTCAAATAAACAATTTAGAATTAATAATTACAAATTGTTAACTATACTTCAATTTGAAGTTGTGAATTTGAAATTCTCAAATAAACAATTTAGAATTAATAATTACAAATTGTTAACTATACTTCAATTTGAAGTTGTGAATTTGAAATTCTCAAATAAACAATTTAGAATTAATAATTACAAATTGTTAACTATACTTCAATTTGAAGTTGTGAATTTGAAATTCTCAAATAAACAATTTAGAATTAATAATTACAAATTGTTAACTATACTTCAATTTGAAGTTGTGAATTTGAAATTCTCAAATAAACAATTTAGAATTAATAATTACAAATTGTTAACTATACTTCAATTTGAAGTTGTGAATTTGAAATTCTCAAATAAACAATTTAGAATTAATAATTACAAATTGTTAACTATACTTCAATTTGAAGTTGTGAATTTGAAATTCTCAAATAAACAATTTAGAATTAATAATTACAAATTATTAACTATACTTCAATTTGAAGTTGTGAATTTGAAATTCTCAAATAAACAATTTAGAATTAATAATTACAAATTGTTAACTATACTTCAATTTGAAGTTGTGAATTTGAAATTCTCAAATAAACAATTTAGAATTAATAATTACAAATTGTTAACTATACTTCAATTTGAAGTTGTGAATTTGAAATTCTCAAATAAACAATTTAGAATTAATAATTACAAATTGTTAACTATACTTCAATTTGAAGTTGTGAATTTGAAATTCTCAAATAAACAATTTAGAAATTAATAATTACAAATTATTAACTATACTTCAATTTGAAGTTGTGAATTTGAAATTCTCAAATAAACAATTTAGAATTAATAATTACAAATTGTTAACTATACTTCAATTTGAAGTTGTGAATTTGAAATTCTCAAATAAACAATTTAGAATTAATAATTACAAATTGTTAACTATACTTCAATTTGAAGTTGTGAATTTGAAATTCTCAAATAAACAATTTAGAATTAATAATTACAAATTGTTAACTATACTTCAATTTGAAGTTGTGAATTTGAAATTCTCAAATAAACAATTTAGAATTAATAATTACAAATTGTTAACTATACTTCAATTTGAAGTTGTGAATTTGAAATTCTCAAATAAACAATTTAGAATTAATAATTACAAATTATTAACTATACTTCAATTTGAAGTTGTGAATTTGAAATTCTCAAATAAACAATTTAGAATTAATAATTACAAATTGTTAACTATACTTCAATTTGAAGTTGTGAATTTGAAATTCTCAAATAAACAATTTAGAATTAATAATTACAAATTGTTAACTATACTTCAATTTGAAGTTGTGAATTTGAAATTCTCAAATAAACAATTTAGAATTAATAATTACAAATTGTTAACTATACTTCAATTTGAAGTTGTGAATTTGAAATTCTCAAATAAACAATTTAGAATTAATAATTACAAATTGTTAACTATACTTCAATTTGAAGTTGTGAATTTGAAATTCTCAAATAAACAATTTAGAATTAATAATTTCAAATTATTAACTATACTTCAATTTGAAGTTGTGAATTTGAAATTCTCAAATAAACAATTTAGAATTAATAATTACAAATTGTTAACTATACTTCAATTTGAAGTTGTGAATTTGAAATTCTCAAATAAACAATTTAGAATTAATAATTACAAATTGTTAACTATACTTCAATTTGAAGTTGTGAATTTCAAATTCTCAAATAAACAATTTAGAAATAATAATTTCAAATTATTAACTATACTTCAATTTGAAGTTGTGAATTTGAAATTCTCAAATAAACAATTTAGAATTAATAATTACAAATTGTTAACTATACTTCAATTTGAAGTTGTGAATTTGAAATTCTCAAATAAACAATTTAGAATTAATAATTACAAATTGTTAACTATACTTCAATTTGAAGTTGTGAATTTGAAATTCTCAAATAAACAATTTAGAATTAATAATTACAAATTGTTAACTATACTTCAATTTGAAGTTGTGAATTTGAAATTCTCAAATAAACAATTAAAATTAATAATTACAAATTATTAACTATACTTCAATTTGAAGTTGTGAATTTGAAATTCTCAAATAAACAATTTAGAATTAATAATTTTAAATTATTAACTATACTTCAATTTGAAGTTGTGAATTTGAAATTCTCAAATAAACAATTTAGAATTAATAATTACAAATTGTTAACTATACTTCAATTTGAAGTTGTGAATTTAAATTCTCAAATAAACAATTTAGAATTAATAATTACAAATTGTTAACTATACTTCAATTTGAAGTTGTGAATTTAAATTCTCAAATAAACAATTTAGAAATAATAATTACAAATTATTAACTATACTTCAATTTGAAGTTGTGAATTTGAAATTCTCAAATAAACAATTTAGAATTAATAATTACAAATTGTTAACTATACTTCAATTTGAAGTTGTGAATTTGAAATTCTCAAATAAACAATTTAGAATTAATAATTACAAATTGTTAACTATACTTCAATTTGAAGTTGTGAATTTAAAATTCTCAAATAAACAATTTAGAATTAATAATTACAAATTATTAACTATACTTCAATTTGAAGTTGTGAATTTGAAATTCTCAAATAAACAATTTAGAATTAATAATTACAAATTGTTAACTATACTTCAATTTGAAGTTGTGAATTTGAAATTCTCAAATAAACAATTTAGAATTAATAATTACAAATTGTTAACTATACTTCAATTTGAAGTTGTGAATTTAAAATTCTCAAATAAACAATTTAGAATTAATAATTTCAAATTGTTAACTATACTTCAATTTGAAGTTGTGAATTTGAAATTCTCAAATAAACAATTTAGAATAATAATTACAAATTGTTAACTATACTTCAATTTGAAGTTGTGAATTTGAAATTCTCAAATAAACAATTTAGAATTAATAATTACAAATTGTTAACTATACTTCAATTTGAAGTTGTGAATTTAAATTCTCAAATAAACAATTTAAATTAATAATTTCAAATTATTAACTATACTTCAATTTGAAGTTGTGAATTTGAAATTCTCAAATAAACAATTTAGAATTAATAATTACAAATTGTTAACTATACTTCAATTTGAAGTTGTGAATTTAAAATTCTCAAATAAACAATTTAGAATTAATAATTACAAATTGTTAACTATACTTCAATTTGAAGTTGTGAATTTGAAATTCTCAAATAAACAATTTAGAATTAATAATTACAAATTGTTAACTATACTTCAATTTGAAGTTGTGAATTTGAAATTCTCAAATAAACAATTTAGAATTAATAATTACAAATTGTTAACTATACTTCAATTTGAAGTTGTGAATTTGAAATTCTCAAATAAACAATTTAGAAATAATAATTTCAAATTATTAACTATATCAATTTGAAGTTGTGAATTTGAAATTCTTAAATAAACAATTTAGAACTGATAATGACAAATTGTTAACTATACTTAAATTTGAAGTTGTGAATTTGAAATTCTTAAATAAACAATTTAGAATTAATAATTACAAATTAATAACTATACTTCAATTTGAAGTTGTGAATTTGAAATTCTCAAATAAACAATTTAGAAATAATAATTTCAAATTAATAACTATACTTCAATTTGAAGTTGTGAATTTGAAATTCTCAAATAAACAATTTAGAATTAATAATTACAAATTGTTAACTATACTTCAATTTGAAGTTGTGAATTTGAAATTCTCAAATAAACAATTTAGAATTAATAATTACAAATTGTTAACTATACTTCAATTTGAAGTTGTGAATTTAAATTCTAAAATAAACAATTTAGAATTAATAATTACAAATTGTTAACTATACTTCAATTTGAAGTTGTGAATTTGAAATTCTCAAATAAACAATTTAGAATTAATAATTACAAATTGTTAACTATACTTCAATTTGAAGTTGTGAATTTAAAATTCTCAAATAAACAATTTAGAACTGATAATTACAAATTGTTAACTATACTTCAATTTGAAGTTGTGAATTTGAAATTCTCAAATAAACAATTTAGAATTAATAATTACAAATTGTTAACTATACTTCAATTTGAAGTTGTAATTTGAAATTCTCAAATAAACAATTTAGAATTAATAATTACAAATTGTTAACTATACTTCAATTTGAAGTTGTGAATTTGAAATTCTCAAATAAACAATTTAAATTAATAATTAAAATTATTAACTATACTTCAATTTGAAGTTGTGAATTTGAAATTCTAAATAAACAATTTAGAATTAATAATTACAAATTATTAACTATACTTAAATTTGAAGTTGTGAATTTGAAATTCTCAAATAAACAATTTAGAATTAATAATTACAAATTGTTAACTATATTTCAATTTGAAGTTGTAATTTGAAATTCTCAAATAAACAATTTAGAAATTAATAATTAGAAATTGTTAACTATACTTCAATTTGAAGTTGTGAATTTGAAATTCTCAAATAAACAATTTAGAATTAATAATTACAAATTGTTAACTATACTTCAATTTGTAAGTTGAATTTGAAATTCTCAAATAAACAATTTAGAATTAATAATTACAAATTGTTAACTATACTTCAATTTGAAGTTGTGAATTTCAAATTCTCAAATAAACAATTCAGAAATAATAATTTCAAATTATTAACTATACTTCAATTTGAAGTTGTGAATTTGAAATTTTTAAATAAACAATTTAGAATTAATAATTACAAATTGTTAACTATACTTCAATTTGAAGTTGTGAATTTGAAATTCTCAAATAAACAATTTAGAATTAATAATTTCAAAATAATAACTATACTTCAATTTGAAGTTGTGAATTTAAAATTCTCAAATAAATAATTTAGAACTGATAATTACAAATTGTTAACTATACTTCAATTTGAAGTTGTGAATTTAAAATTCTCAAATAAACAATTTAAAATTAATAATTACAAATTGTTAACTATACTTCAATTTGAAGTTGTGAATTTGAAATTCTCAAATAAACAATTTAGAATTAATAATTACAAATTGTTAACTATACTTCAGTTTGAAGTTGTGAATTTAAACTTCTCAAATAAACAATTAGAAATAATAATTAAATTATTAACTATACTCAATTTGAAGTTGTGAATTTGAAATTCTCAAATAAACAATTTAGAATTAATAATTACAAATTGTTAACTATACTTCAATTTGAAGTTGTGAATTTGAAATTCTCAAATAAACAATTTAGAATAATAATTTCAAATTATTAACTATACTTCAATTTGAAGTTGTGAATTTGAAATTCTCAAATAAACAATTTAGAATTAATAATTACAAATTGTTAACTATACTTCAATTTGAAGTTGTGAATTTGAAATTCTCAAATAAACAATTAGAAATAATAATTTTAAATTATTAACTATACTTCAATTTGAAGTTGTGAATTTGAAATTCTCAAATAAACAATTTAGAATTAATAATTACAAATTGTTAACTATACTTCAATTTGAAGTTGTGAATTTAAATTCTCAAATAAACAATTTAGAAATAATAATTTCAAATTATTAACTATACTTCAATTTGAAGTTGTGAATTGAAATTCTTAAATAAACAATTTAGAACTTAATAATTACAAATTGTTAACTATACTTAAATTTGAAGTTGTGAATTTGAAATTCTTAAATAAACAATTTAGAATTAATAATTACAAATTGTTAACTATATTTCAATTTGAAGTTGTAATTTGAAATTCTCAAATAAACAATTTAGAAATAATAATTTCAAATTAATAACTATACTTGAATTTGAAGTTGTGAATTTAAAATTCTCAATTAAACAATTTAGAACTGATAATTACAAATTTTAACTATACTTCAATTTGAAGTTGTGAATTTGAAATTCTCAAATAAACAATTTAGAATTAATAATTACAAATTGTTAACTATACTTCAATTTGAAGTTGTGAATTTGAAATTCTCAAATAAACAATTTAGAATAATAATTTCAAATTATTAACTATACTTCAATTTGAAGTTGTGAATTTGAAATTCTTTAAATAAACAATTTAGAATTAATAATTACAAATTGTTAACTATACTTCAATTTGAAGTTGTGAATTTGAAATTCTCAAATAAAAAATTTTCAGAAATAATAATTACAAATTATTAACTATACTTCAATTTGAAGTTGTAATTATGAAATTCTCAAATAAACAATTTAGAATTAATAATTACAAATTGTTAACTATACTTCAATTTGAAGTTGTGAATTTGAAATTCTAAAATAAACAATTTAGAAATCATAATTTCAAATTATTAACTATACTTGAATTTGAAGTTGTGAATTTGAAATTTTAAATAAACAATTTAGAATTAATAATTACAAATTGTTAACTATACTTCAATTTGAAGTTGTGAATTTGAAATTCTCAAATAAACAATTTAGAATTAATAATTCAAATTGTTAACTATACTTCAATTTGAAGTTGTGAATTTAAAATTTTCAAATAAACAATTTAGAATAATAATTACAAATTGTTAACTATACTTCAATTTGAAGTTGTGAATTTGAAATTCTCAAATAAACAATTTAGAATTAATAATTACAAATTGTTAACTATACTTCAATTTGAAGTTGTGAATTTAAATTCTCAAATAAACAATTTAGAAATAATAATTTCAAATTATTAACTATACTTCAATTTGAAGTTGTGAATTTGAAATTCTTAAATAAACAATTTAGAACTGATAATACAAATTGTTAACTATACTTCAATTTGAAGTTGTGAATTTGAAATTCTTAAATAAACAATTTAGAATTAATAATTACAAATTGTTAACTATACTTCAATTTGAAGTTGTAATTTGAAATTCTCAAATAAACAATTTAAAAATTTAATAATTACAAATTGTTAACTATACTTCAATTTGAAGTTGTGAATTTGAAATTCTCAAATAAACAATTTAGAATTAATAATTACAAATTGTTAACTATACTTCAATTTGAAGTTGTGAATTTGAAATTCTCAAATAAACAATTTAGAATTAATAATTACAAATTGTTAACTATACTCAATTTGAAGTTGTGAATTTGAAATTCTCAAATAAACAATTTAGAATTAATAATTACAAATTGTTAACTATACTTCAATTTGAAGTTGTGAATTTGAAATTCTCAAATAAACAATTTAGAATTAATAATTACAAATTGTTAACTATACTTCAATTTGAAGTTGTGAATTTGAAATTCTCAAATAAACAATTTAGAATTAATAATTACAAATTGTTAACTATACTTCAATTTGAAGTTGTGAATTTGAAATTCTCAAATAAACAATTTAGAATTAATAATTACAAATTGTTAACTATACTTCAATTTGAAGTTGTGAATTTGAAATTCTCAAATAAACAATTTAGAATTAATAATTACAAATTGTTAACTATACTTCAATTTGAAGTTGTGAATTTAAATTCTCAAATAAACAATTTAGAATTAATAATTACAAATTATTAAATATACTTCAATTTGAAGTTGTGAATTTGAAATTCTCAAATAAACAATTTAGAATTAATAATTACAAATTGTTAACTATACTTCAATTTGAAGTTGTGAATTTGAAATTCTCAAATAAACAATTTAGAATTAATAATTACAAATTTTAACTATATTCAATTTGAAGTTGTGAATTTGAAATTTCAAATAAACAATTTAGAATTAATAATTACAAATTGTTAACTATACTTCAATTTGAAGTTGTGAATTTGAAATTCTCAAATAAACAATTTAGAATTAATAATTAAAAAAAAAAAAAAAAAAAAAAAAAAAAAAAAAAAAAAAAAAAAAATTTTTTTTTTTTTTTTTTTTTTTTTTTTTTTTTTTTTTTTTTTTTTTTTTTTTTTTTTTTTTTTTTTTTTTTTTTTTTTTTTTTTTTTTTTTTTTTTTTTTTTTTTTTTTTTTTTTTTTTTTTTTTTTTTTTTTTTTTTTTTTTTTTTTTTTTTTTTTTTTTTTTTTTTTTTTTTTTTTTTTTTTTTTTTTTTTTTTTTTTTTTTTTTTTTTTTTTTTTTTTTTTTTTTTTTTTTTTTTTTTTTTTTTTTTTTTTTTTTTTTTTTTTTTTTTTTTTTTTTTTTTTTTTTTTTTTTTTTTTTTTTTTTTTTTTTTTTTTTTTTTTTTTTTTTTTTTTTTTTTTTTTTTTTTTTTTTTTTTTTTTTTTTTTTTTTTTTTTTTTTTTTTTTTTTTTTTTTTTTTTTTTTTTTTTTTTTTTTTTTTTTTTTTTTTTTTTTTTTTTTTTTTTTTTTTTTTTTTTTTTTTTTTTTTTTTTTTTTTTTTTTTTTTTTTTTTTTTTTTTTTTTTTTTTTTTTTTTTTTTTTTTTTTTTTTTTTTTTTTTTTTTTTTTTTTTTTTTTTTTTTTTTTTTTTTTTTTTTTTTTTTTTTTTTTTTTTTTTTTTTTTTTTTTTTTTTTTTTTTTTTTTTTTTTTTTTTTTTTTTTTTTTTTTTTTTTTTTTTTTTTTTTTTTTTTTTTTTTTTTTTTTTTTTTTTTTTTTTTTTTTTTTTTTTTTTTTTTTTTTTTTTTTTTTTTTTTTTTTTTTTTTTTTTTTTTTTTTTTTTTTTTTTTTTTTTTTTTTTTTTTTTTTTTTTTTTTTTTTTTTTTTTTTGAAATTCTCAAATAAACAATTTAGAATTAATAATTACAAATTATTAACTATACTTCAATTTGAAGTTGTGAATTTGAAATTCTCAAATAAACAATTTAGAATTAATAATTACAAATTATTAACTATACTTCAATTTGAAGTTGTGAATTTGAAATTCTCAAATAAACAATTTAGAATTAATAATTACAAATTATTAACTATACTTCAATTTGAAGTTGTGAATTTGAAATTCTCAAATAAACAATTTAGAATTAATAATTACAAATTATTAACTATACTTCAATTTGAAGTTGTGAATTTGAAATTCTCAAATAAACAATTTAGAATTAATAATTACAAATTATTAACTATACTTCAATTTGAAGTTGTGAATTTGAAATTCTCAAATAAACAATTTAGAATTAATAATTACAAATTATTAACTATACTTCAATTTGAAGTTGTGAATTTGAAATTCTCAAATAAACAATTTAGAATTAATAATTTCAAATTATTAACTATACTTCAATTTGAAGTTGTGAATTTGAAATTCTCAAATAAACAATTTAGAATTAATAATTACAAATTGTTAACTATACTTCAATTTGAAGTTGTGAATTTGAAATTCTCAAATAAACAATTTAGAATTAATAATTACAAATTATTAACTATACTTCAATTTGAAGTTGTGAATTTGAAATTCTCAAATAAACAATTTAGAATTAATAATTACAAATTATTAACTATACTTCAATTTGAAGTTGTGAATTTGAAATTCTCAAATAAACAATTTAGAATTAATAATTACAAATTATTAACTATACTTCAATTTGAAGTTGTGAATTTGAAATTCTCAAATAAACAATTTAGAATTAATAATTACAAATTGTTAACTATACTTCAATTTGAAGTTGTGAATTTGAAATTCTCAAATAAACAATTTAGAATTAATAATTACAAATTGTTAACTATACTTCAATTTGAAGTTGTGAATTTGAAATTCTCAAATAAACAATTTAGAATTAATAATTACAAATTGTTAACTATACTTCAATTTGAAGTTGTGAATTTGAAATTCTCAAATAAACAATTTAGAAATTAATAATTTCAAATTATTAACTATACTTCAATTTGAAGTTGTGAATTTGAAATTCTCAAATAAACAATTTAGAATTAATAATTACAAATTGTTAACTATACTTCAATTTGAAGTTGTGAATTTGAAATTCTCAAATAAACAATTTAGAATTAATAATTACAAATTGTTAACTATACTTCAATTTGAAGTTGTGAATTTGAAATTCTCAAATAAACAATTTAGAATTAATAATTACAAATTTTAACTATACTTCAATTTGAAGTTGTGAATTTGAAATTCTCAAATAAACAATTTAGAATTAATAATTACAAATTGTTAACTATACTTCAATTTGAAGTTGTGAATTTGAAATTCTCAAATAAACAATTTAGAATTAATAATTACAAATTGTTAACTATACTTCAATTTGAAGTTGTGAATTTGAAATTCTCAAATAAACAATTTAGAATTAATAATTACAAATTGTTAACTATACTTCAATTTGAAGTTGTGAATTTGAAATTCTCAAATAAACAATTTAGAATTAATAATTACAAATTGTTAACTATACTTCAATTTGAAGTTGTGAATTTGAAATTCTCAAATAAACAATTTAGAATTAATAATTACAAATTGTTAACTATACTTCAATTTGAAGTTGTGAATTTGAAATTCTCAAATAAACAATTTAGAATTAATAATTACAAATTATTAACTATACTTCAATTTGAAGTTGTGAATTTGAAATTCTCAAATAAACAATTTAGAATTAATAATTACAAATTGTTAACTATACTTCAATTTGAAGTTGTGAATTTGAAATTCTCAAATAAACAATTTAGAATTAATAATTACAAATTATTAACTATACTTCAATTTGAAGTTGTGAATTTGAAATTCTCAAATAAACAATTTAGAATTAATAATTACAAATTGTTAACTATACTTCAATTTGAAGTTGTGAATTTGAAATTCTCAAATAAACAATTTAGAATTAATAATTACAAATTGTTAACTATACTTCAATTTGAAGTTGTGAATTTGAAATTCTCAAATAAACAATTTAGAATTAATAATTACAAATTGTTAACTATACTTCAATTTGAAGTTGTGAATTTGAAATTCTCAAATAAACAATTTAGAATTAATAATTACAAATTGTTAACTATACTTCAATTTGAAGTTGTGAATTTGAAATTCTCAAATAAACAATTTAGAATTAATAATTACAAATTATTAACTATACTTCAATTTGAAGTTGTGAATTTGAAATTCTCAAATAAACAATTTAGAATTAATAATTACAAATTGTTAACTATACTTCAATTTGAAGTTGTGAATTTGAAATTCTCAAATAAACAATTTAGAATTAATAATTACAAATTGTTAACTATACTTCAATTTGAAGTTGTGAATTTGAAATTCTCAAATAAACAATTTAGAATTAATAATTACAAATTGTTAACTATACTTCAATTTGAAGTTGTGAATTTGAAATTCTCAAATAAACAATTTAGAATTAATAATTACAAATTGTTAACTATACTTCAATTTGAAGTTGTGAATTTGAAATTCTCAAATAAACAATTTAGAATTAATAATTACAAATTGTTAACTATACTTCAATTTGAAGTTGTGAATTTGAAATTCTCAAATAAACAATTTAGAATTAATAATTACAAATTGTTAACTATACTTCAATTTGAAGTTGTGAATTTGAAATTCTCAAATAAACAATTTAGAATTAATAATTACAAATTGTTAACTATACTTCAATTTGAAGTTGTGAATTTGAAATTCTCAAATAAACAATTTAGAATTAATAATTACAAATTGTTAACTATACTTCAATTTGAAGTTGTGAATTTGAAATTCTCAAATAAACAATTTAGAATTAATAATTACAAATTGTTAACTATACTTCAATTTGAAGTTGTGAATTTGAAATTCTCAAATAAACAATTTAGAATTAATAATTACAAATTGTTAACTATACTTCAATTTGAAGTTGTGAATTTGAAATTCTCAAATAAACAATTTAGAATTAATAATTACAAATTGTTAACTATACTTCAATTTGAAGTTGTGAATTTGAAATTCTCAAATAAACAATTTAGAATTAATAATTACAAATTGTTAACTATACTTCAATTTGAAGTTGTGAATTTGAAATTCTCAAATAAACAATTTAGAATTAATAATTACAAATTGTTAACTATACTTCAATTTGAAGTTGTGAATTTGAAATTCTCAAATAAACAATTTAGAATTAATAATTACAAATTGTTAACTATACTTCAATTTGAAGTTGTGAATTTGAAATTCTCAAATAAACAATTTAGAATTAATAATTACAAATTGTTAACTATACTTCAATTTGAAGTTGTGAATTTGAAATTCTCAAATAAACAATTTAGAATTAATAATTACAAATTGTTAACTATACTTCAATTTGAAGTTGTGAATTTGAAATTCTCAAATAAACAATTTAGAATTAATAATTACAAATTGTTAACTATACTTCAATTTGAAGTTGTGAATTTGAAATTCTCAAATAAACAATTTAGAATTAATAATTACAAATTGTTAACTATACTTCAATTTGAAGTTGTGAATTTGAAATTCTCAAATAAACAATTTAGAATTAATAATTACAAATTGTTAACTATACTTCAATTTGAAGTTGTGAATTTGAAATTCTCAAATAAACAATTTAGAATTAATAATTACAAATTGTTAACTATACTTCAATTTGAAGTTGTGAATTTGAAATTCTCAAATAAACAATTTAGAATTAATAATTACAAATTGTTAACTATACTTCAATTTGAAGTTGTGAATTTGAAATTCTCAAATAAACAATTTAGAATTAATAATTACAAATTGTTAACTATACTTCAATTTGAAGTTGTGAATTTGAAATTCTCAAATAAACAATTTAGAATTAATAATTACAAATTGTTAACTATACTTCAATTTGAAGTTGTGAATTTGAAATTCTCAAATAAACAATTTAGAATTAATAATTACAAATTGTTAACTATACTTCAATTTGAAGTTGTGAATTTGAAATTCTCAAATAAACAATTTAGAATTAATAATTACAAATTGTTAACTATACTTCAATTTGAAGTTGTGAATTTGAAATTCTCAAATAAACAATTTAGAATTAATAATTACAAATTGTTAACTATACTTCAATTTGAAGTTGTGAATTTGAAATTCTCAAATAAACAATTTAGAATTAATAATTACAAATTGTTAACTATACTTCAATTTGAAGTTGTGAATTTGAAATTCTCAAATAAACAATTTAGAATTAATAATTACAAATTGTTAACTATACTTCAATTTGAAGTTGTGAATTTGAAATTCTCAAATAAACAATTTAGAATTAATAATTACAAATTGTTAACTATACTTCAATTTGAAGTTGTGAATTTGAAATTCTCAAATAAACAATTTAGAATTAATAATTACAAATTGTTAACTATACTTCAATTTGAAGTTGTGAATTTGAAATTCTCAAATAAACAATTTAGAATTAATAATTACAAATTGTTAACTATACTTCAATTTGAAGTTGTGAATTTGAAATTCTCAAATAAACAATTTAGAATTAATAATTACAAATTGTTAACTATACTTCAATTTGAAGTTGTGAATTTGAAATTCTCAAATAAACAATTTAGAATTAATAATTACAAATTGTTAACTATACTTCAATTTGAAGTTGTGAATTTGAAATTCTCAAATAAACAATTTAGAATTAATAATTACAAATTGTTAACTATACTTCAATTTGAAGTTGTGAATTTGAAATTCTCAAATAAACAATTTAGAATTAATAATTACAAATTGTTAACTATACTTCAATTTGAAGTTGTGAATTTGAAATTCTCAAATAAACAATTTAGAATTAATAATTACAAATTGTTAACTATACTTCAATTTGAAGTTGTGAATTTGAAATTCTCAAATAAACAATTTAGAATTAATAATTACAAATTGTTAACTATACTTCAATTTGAAGTTGTGAATTTAAATTCTCAAATAAACAATTTAGAATTAATAATTACAAATTGTTAACTATACTTCAATTTGAAGTTGTGAATTTGAAATTCTCAAATAAACAATTTAGAATTAATAATTACAAATTGTTAACTATACTTCAATTTGAAGTTGTGAATTTGAAATTCTCAAATAAACAATTTAGAATTAATAATTACAAATTGTTAACTATACTTCAATTTGAAGTTGTGAATTTGAAATTCTCAAATAAACAATTTAGAATTAATAATTACAAATTATTAACTATACTTCAATTTGAAGTTGTGAATTTGAAATTCTCAAATAAACAATTTAGAATTAATAATTACAAATTGTTAACTATACTTCAATTTGAAGTTGTGAATTTGAAATTCTCAAATAAACAATTTAGAATTAATAATTACAAATTGTTAACTATACTTCAATTTGAAGTTGTGAATTTGAAATTCTCAAATAAACAATTTAGAATTAATAATTACAAATTTTAACTATACTTCAATTTGAAGTTGTGAATTTGAAATTCTCAAATAAACAATTTAGAATTAATAATTACAAATTGTTAACTATACTTCAATTTGAAGTTGTGAATTTGAAATTCTCAAATAAACAATTTAGAATTAATAATTACAAATTGTTAACTATACTTCAATTTGAAGTTGTGAATTTGAAATTCTCAAATAAACAATTTAGAATTAATAATTACAAATTGTTAACTATACTTCAATTTGAAGTTGTGAATTTGAAATTCTCAAATAAACAATTTAGAATTAATAATTACAAATTGTTAACTATACTTCAATTTGAAGTTGTGAATTTGAAATTCTCAAATAAACAATTTAGAATTAATAATTACAAATTGTTAACTATACTTCAATTTGAAGTTGTGAATTTGAAATTCTCAAATAAACAATTTAGAATTAATAATTACAAATTGTTAACTATACTTCAATTTGAAGTTGTGAATTTGAAATTCTCAAATAAACAATTTAGAATTAATAATTACAAATTGTTAACTATACTTCAATTTGAAGTTGTGAATTTGAAATTCTCAAATAAACAATTTAGAATTAATAATTACAAATTGTTAACTATACTTCAATTTGAAGTTGTGAATTTGAAATTCTCAAATAAACAATTTAGAATTAATAATTACAAATTGTTAACTATACTTCAATTTGAAGTTGTGAATTTGAAATTCTCAAATAAACAATTTAGAATTAATAATTACAAATTATTAACTATACTTCAATTTGAAGTTGTGAATTTGAAATTCTCAAATAAACAATTTAGAATTAATAATTACAAATTGTTAACTATACTTCAATTTGAAGTTGTGAATTTGAAATTCTCAAATAAACAATTTAGAATTAATAATTACAAATTATTAACTATACTTCAATTTGAAGTTGTGAATTTGAAATTCTCAAATAAACAATTTAGAATTAATAATTACAAATTGTTAACTATACTTCAATTTGAAGTTGTGAATTTGAAATTCTCAAATAAACAATTTAGAATTAATAATTACAAATTGTTAACTATACTTCAATTTGAAGTTGTGAATTTGAAATTCTCAAATAAACAATTTAGAATTAATAATTACAAATTATTAACTATACTTCAATTTGAAGTTGTGAATTTGAAATTCTCAAATAAACAATTTAGAATTAATAATTACAAATTGTTAACTATACTTCAATTTGAAGTTGTGAATTTGAAATTCTCAAATAAACAATTTAGAATTAAAAATTTTACAAATTATTAACTATACTTCAATTTGAAGTTGTGAATTTGAAATTCTCAAATAAACAATTTAGAATTAATAATTACAAATTGTTAACTATACTTCAATTTGAAGTTGTGAATTTGAAATTCTCAAATAAACAATTTAGAATTAATAATTACAAATTATTAACTATACTTCAATTTGAAGTTGTGAATTTGAAATTCTCAAATAAACAATTTAGAATTAATAATTACAAATTATTAACTATACTTCAATTTGAAGTTGTGAATTTGAAATTCTCAAATAAACAATTTAGAATTAATAATTACAAATTTTAACTATACTTCAATTTGAAGTTGTGAATTTGAAATTCTCAAATAAACAATTTAGAATTAATAATTACAAATTATTAACTATACTTCAATTTGAAGTTGTGAATTTGAAATTCTCAAATAAACAATTTAGAATTAATAATTACAAATTGTTAACTATACTTCAATTTGAAGTTGTGAATTTGAAATTCTCAAATAAACAATTTAGAATTAATAATTACAAATTGTTAACTATACTTCAATTTGAAGTTGTGAATTTGAAATTCTCAAATAAACAATTTAGAATTAATAATTACAAATTATTAACTATATTTCAATTTGAAGTTGTGAATTTGAAATTCTCAAATAAACAATTTAGAATTAATAATTACAAATTGTTAACTATACTTCAATTTGAAG
Source organism: Lycocerus yunnanus (assembly GCA_036346125.1). Lineage (NCBI taxonomy): Eukaryota > Metazoa > Arthropoda > Insecta > Coleoptera > Cantharidae > Lycocerus > Lycocerus yunnanus. Next base: position 3,388 of record JARFIX010000560.1, on the reverse strand, counting down.
TTGTGAATTTGAAATTCTCAAATAAACAATTTAGAATTAATAATTACAAATTGTTAACTATACTTCAATTTGAAGTTGTGAATTTGAAATTCTCAAATAAACAATTTAGAATTAATAATTACAAATTGTTAACTATACTTCAATTTGAAGTTGTGAATTTGAAATTCTCAAATAAACAATTTAGAATTAATAATTACAAATTGTTAACTATACTTCAATTTGAAGTTGTGAATTTGAAATTCTCAAATAAACAATTTAGAATTAATAATTACAAATTATTAACTATACTTCAATTTGAAGTTGTGAATTTGAAATTCTCAAATAAACAATTTAGAATTAATAATTACAAATTGTTAACTATACTTCAATTTGAAGTTGTGAATTTGAAATTCTCAAATAAACAATTTAGAATTAATAATTACAAATTGTTAACTATACTTCAATTTGAAGTTGTGAATTTGAAATTCTCAAATAAACAATTTAGAATTAATAATTACAAATTGTTAACTATACTTCAATTTGAAGTTGTGAATTTGAAATTCTCAAATAAACAATTTAGAATTAATAATTACAAATTGTTAACTATACTTCAATTTGAAGTTGTGAATTTGAAATTCTCAAATAAACAATTTAGAATTAATAATTACAAATTGTTAACTATACTTCAATTTGAAGTTGTGAATTTGAAATTCTCAAATAAACAATTTAGAATTAATAATTACAAATTATTAACTATACTTCAATTTGAAGTTGTGAATTTGAAATTCTCAAATAAACAATTTAGAATTAATAATTACAAATTGTTAACTATACTTCAATTTGAAGTTGTGAATTTGAAATTCTCAAATAAACAATTTAGAATTAATAATTACAAATTATTAACTATACTTCAATTTGAAGTTGTGAATTTGAAATTCTCAAATAAACAATTTAGAATTAATAATTACAAATTGTTAACTATACTTCAATTTGAAGTTGTGAATTTAAATTCTCAAATAAACAATTTAGAATTAATAATTACAAATTATTAACTATACTTCAATTTGAAGTTGTGAATTTGAAATTCTCAAATAAACAATTTAGAATTAATAATTACAAATTGTTAACTATACTTCAATTTGAAGTTGTGAATTTGAAATTCTCAAATAAACAATTTAGAATTAATAATTACAAATTATTAACTATACTTCAATTTGAAGTTGTGAATTTGAAATTCTCAAATAAACAATTTAGAATTAATAATTACAAATTATTAACTATACTTCAATTTGAAGTTGTGAATTTGAAATTCTCAAATAAACAATTTAGAATTAATAATTACAAATTATTAACTATACTTCAATTTGAAGTTGTGAATTTGAAATTCTCAAATAAACAATTTAGAATTAATAATTACAAATTATTAACTATACTTCAATTTGAAGTTGTGAATTTGAAATTCTCAAATAAACAATTTAGAATTAATAATTCAAATTTTAACTATACTTCAATTTGAAGTTGTGAATTTGAAATTCTCAAATAAACAATTTAGAATTAATAATTACAAATTGTTAACTATACTTCAATTTGAAGTTGTGAATTTGAAATTCTCAAATAAACAATTTAGAATTAATAATTCAAATTTTAACTATACTTCAATTTGAAGTTGTGAATTTGAAATTCTCAAATAAACAATTTAGAATTAATAATTACAAATTGTTAACTATACTTCAATTTGAAGTTGTGAATTTGAAATTCTCAAATAAACAATTTAGAATTAATAATTACAAATTGTTAACTATACTTCAATTTGAAGTTGTGAATTTGAAATTCTCAAATAAACAATTTAGAATTAATAATTACAAATTGTTAACTATACTTCAATTTGAAGTTGTGAATTTGAAATTCTCAAATAAACAATTTAGAATTAATAATTACAAATTATTAACTATACTTCAATTTGAAGTTGTGAATTTGAAATTCTCAAATAAACAATTTAGAATTAATAATTACAAATTATTAACTATACTTCAATTTGAAGTTGTGAATTTGAAATTCTCAAATAAACAATTTAGAATTAATAATTACAAATTGTTAACTATACTTCAATTTGAAGTTGTGAATTTGAAATTCTCAAATAAACAATTTAGAATTAATAATTACAAATTGTTAACTATACTTCAATTTGAAGTTGTGAATTTGAAATTCTCAAATAAACAATTTAGAATTAATAATTACAAATTATTAACTATACTTCAATTTGAAGTTGTGAATTTGAAATTCTCAAATAAACAATTTAGAATTAATAATTACAAATTATTAACTATACTTCAATTTGAAGTTGTGAATTTGAAATTCTCAAATAAACAATTTAGAATTAATAATTACAAATTGTTAACTATACTTCAATTTGAAGTTGTGAATTTGAAATTCTCAAATAAACAATTTAGAATTAATAATTACAAATTGTTAACTATACTTCAATTTGAAGTTGTGAATTTGAAATTCTCAAATAAACAATTTAGAATTAATAATTACAAATTTTAACTATACTTCAATTTGAAGTTGTGAATTTGAAATTCTCAAATAAACAATTTAGAATTAATAATTACAAATTGTTAACTATACTTCAATTTGAAGTTGTGAATTTGAAATTCTCAAATAAACAATTTAGAATTAATAATTACAAATTGTTAACTATACTTCAATTTGAAGTTGTGAATTTGAAATTCTCAAATAAACAATTTAGAATTAATAATTACAAATTTTAACTATACTTCAATTTGAAGTTGTGAATTTGAAATTCTCAAATAAACAATTTAGAATAATAATTACAAATTATTAACTATACTTCAATTTGAAGTTGTGAATTTGAAATTCTCAAATAAACAATTTAGAATTAATAATTACAAATTGTTAACTATACTTCAATTTGAAGTTGTGAATTTGAAATTCTCAAATAAACAATTTAGAATTAATAATTACAAATTATTAACTATACTTCAATTTGAAGTTGTGAATTTGAAATTCTCAAATAAACAATTTAGAATTAATAATTACAAATTGTTAACTATACTTCAATTTGAAGTTGTGAATTTGAAATTCTCAAATAAACAATTTAGAATTAATAATTACAAATTATTAACTATACTTCAATTTGAAGTTGTGAATTTGAAATTCTCAAATAAACAATTTAGAATTAATAATTACAAATTGTTAACTATACTTCAATTTGAAGTTGTGAATTTGAAATTCTCAAATAAACAATTTAGAATTAATAATTACAAATTGTTAACTATACTTCAATTTGAAGTTGTGAATTTGAAATTCTCAAATAAACAATTTAGAATTAATAATTACAAATTATTAACTATACTTCAATTTGAAGTTGTGAATTTGAAATTCTCAA
>JARFIX010000559.1:0-29191 GCA_036346125.1 Lycocerus yunnanus | reverse complement strand
GGGGCAAGCGGTTGATTGCTCCGGCAAATTTCACAAAACAGTAAAATCACCGATCAAATTAAAACATTAATATTAAAACAAATTAACTCATTAGAAAGGAAAATTTAAATTAAATTAAAACTTGTCAAAAATTAAAGTGAGGGATAGACAATATTGTTTCTGTCTGTTTTGACATCATCGGTATAGCATACACATAGAGAGGGAGAGCACCAAAAATTACTAAAAATTGCGCTTACACTTGCTGTAGTCTTCATGCAGTGTGAAATAAAACTATATTCTCTCTTCCGTTGTTTATTAATGCCGACTCAAATAAGGTTTGTAAAATTGGACTCAAATATTCGAAATTGCGCCACAAATTTCGAATCCCAACCTTTTTTGTACGTTGGGAGTGAAATCTTCAAAAGACACCACCCAGATGTTTTGGGTGGTAGTGTCGGATTTTACCGACTAAAACCCCACTCCTTTGGACGTAGCGTTCACGGATTCACGTGGTATCAGTCTTCGCCGTGAATCCGGAGTCGAAATGTTTCTTCGTTCTTACTCTTCCGCCTGGCGGCGACGTTCGTCTTCTTCCTTCTGTGTGAGGATTTCCACCACCATGCCTTGCACGGCATTCCACCTCTCTTCGGAGGCCAGCATGTCGGCCACGACGGTTTGGGGCGTGAGGGCTTGAAGGCATGGGCCGCCCGTTGCGTGGACCATTCGGGGCAGAAAAAGATCGTATGTTCCGCGGAGTCGGGTGCCTCTTTGCAATAGTCACATATGGAAGATAGCGCCTTTCCGATTTTCGCAAGATAGACATCAAAGCACCCATGCCCCGTGAGAGCCTGTGTCATGTGGAAACACAATTCCCCGTGCCCCCTGACGATCCAATCGGAGACGTTCGGGATTAGCCGTCGCGTCCATTGTCCGGTGTTAGAGGCTTCCCACCTCTTTGCCATTCCACCATGAGGGCTACTCTGTTCAGAGCTTTTTTGTCAGCCGAGGTGTAATTGGCTGCTCTTTCTACCACCAAAAGGTCTATAGGCGGGATTCCGGCCAAAACCAGAATGGCGCTCTCCGACACCGTTCGGTATCCGCAGCATACTCGCAGCGCCATCTTCCTCTGTATCTTTAGGAGGTTTTTTCTATATTTGGCCACGTTCATAGCTCCCGACCATATCGGTGATCCGTAGAGCATGATCGAGTGGACCACCGACGACAGGACTCTCCGCTTGGTGGTTGTTGGGCCTAGCATATTCGGCATTAGTCGGGAGAGGGCCGTGTAGCTCTTCTCCGCCTTCTGCACAACCCTGCTGATATGGGGTGCAAACGATAGACTTTTGTCTAGGGTTACTCCGAGGATGGTGACGTGTTTACTCGGGGTTATTTGGTGAGGTCCCACCATTATGATCGGCTGTCTTATACGTCTTTTTCCCGTAGCCATGAGGACTTCGCACTTTTGGGGGACAAGTGCCAGGCCTTGATTCTGTATCCATTCGCTGACCGTCTGGATTGCTACATTTGTCCTTTGTTCCAATTCTTCTATGGTCCTCGCCACCGCGATGACGGTAACGTCGTCGGCGAAACCCACCAATTCGACGTCTTCGGGCATCTCCAGGGCGAAGATGTCGTCATACATCGCGTTCCACAAGTCCGGCCCCAGAACCGAGCCTTGTGGAACCCCGCTGGTCACCTCTACTAGCGTTTGAAATTGCTCCTCTTCAACTATTAGCGTCCTCGCAGATAGGTAGCTCTTGATGATGTTGAGTAGGCCGGGTGTTATGCCTTTAGCTATAAGGGCTTGGATTATAAATTCCCATCTTGCGGAGTTGAAGGCGTTTCGGACATCGAGAGTGACCAGCACCACCATCCTCCTGGTCCGATGCGTGCCCGCGCGCGCTACTTGTACTTTGTTCAAGATATACTTTAGGGCATCTATTGCGGATCTGCCCTTTCTGAAGCCGTATTGATTGTTATGAAGTTTGAGCTCCCCCTGAAGCCTTCGGCGTACCAGCTTCTCGTAAAGTTTAGCCGATGTATCCAAGAGGCATATCGGCCTGTATGACGAGGGGAGCTCGAGGGGCTTTTGTCCTTTTCTGATTAGAACCAGTTTAGATCTCTTCCAAACTTCAGGGAAGTATCCGTTCTGGGCACATTTGTTGATTACCTCGAGGACCCTTGTGGGGTGGCTCGCGACCACCCTCTTGAGGACTTCCGATGGAATGCAGTCCGGGCCTGGTGCCTTTCCGTTTGGCATATCTTTGGCAGCCTCCCGGAGTTCGTCGACCGTGAACAATTCAAACTCCGCGGCATGGCGCGCCCACTCCTGGATGTTGTGAGTGGGGAAAAGTGTTTCCAGGATCCGTTTCACTCTGTCTTCCGTCATGCCGGGGATCGGCTGCCTGCCAAGTTTTGACGCCACTATTTTATATCCCACCCCCCAAATGTCCTCGTCCACCCTGGCTATCACTTCCGTCCAACACTTCTTCTGGCTCCTTGCTATAAGAGTGGCCAGTTTGTTCCTCTCTTCGGTTAGCTTAAGTCTTTCGTCGTGGGCTTGGGTGCCCCTTCTTTCAAGACGGTGAATGTTTCTTCTAGTGGTGTTGCACATTTTCCTTTGGGCGGCTATCTCATTTGTCCACCAGTAAGCCCCTTTCGATTTGCGCGGGTCCTGGCGGCATGGCCGCGTCGCATATGATTTTGAAGGCTTCCGTTAGCTCTTCTGGGGACTCAACCACTCCCGAAAGGATTTCCTTCGCCTTGATTGCGAGTCTTTCTTCGTCCAATTTTCGCGTATTCCAACCACGCGGTTTGGTCTTTCGAGGCAACGGCGTCCTGATCTCATAGGCGATGTATTTATGATCGCTCGCCGATTCATCGTCGAGGACCCTCCAGTTTTGGATCTTTTCCTGGAGTTCCGGGGTCGCGAGAGTAATGTCCAGAATGGAAGATGACCTTCCTCGTGTGAATGTGGGGGTGTCCCCGATGTTGACCACATCTAGATTTGCCGCCGCCAACGCTTCCGTCAGCATGTCGCCTCTATTGTCCTGGGTGTTACAACCCCATTCCGGGGACTTGGCGTTGAAATCGCCCCCGACGACGACCTGCCCGTTTGTGCGCCGAATGAAATCAGCGAGCTCATCCAGGGCAGCCTGGTAGTCGTGGAGAGTGCCGTTTGGGGTGATGTAGAAGCTAATGTACGTATATTTTAGGAACTTAACCCAAGCGAAGCACTCCCCGCTGCCCCATTTTTCGATACGCCTCGCGTCGGGGACCCATATCGCCGCGGATCTCGTTCTACTTGAGCACCAGTGCTCCGGTAGGCGATTTGGCTCGCTCACCAGAGCCACGTCTATCTGCCGCGACGCTACATTGTGGGTAAGTAGCGCCTGCGCCGCCCTTGCCGTATTCAGGTTTATTTGAAGCACCTGAATTTCCCCGCCTGCCCGCGTCGATTTCGCCACATCTCCAGCTGCCAAGTCTATGACCGGCCGACTTACACTCGACGCAGTAGGAGCCGCTCCCACAATCTCTTGCCTCATGGCCCTCTTTACCGCAGTTCCAGCAGAGCATGGATCTGTCAATACCGCGTTTGCAGCCCCCCGTGTCGTGATCAGAGGCCCAGCAGCGAAAACACCGGTACGACCTTCTTATTCGGCAGTCATTAACCATTCCAATTTTAAGTTTCCTAGCCGCTAGCAGTTTGTGCGCGCTTTCCTCGTCGATAGACATTCTGATGGATTGTGTGTTTCCGAAAGCAGGGGTCGGGTCCCACAGGGTTATGTGTTCTGTGGGCCCCGTGACGTTTAGAATGTCTTTTTTAATAGTTTCCTTCGTTGAAAGGGGATCTATGTCACGGATTTGTAATGCCTGCGTTCGCATCAGGGGGTTTACTTTCATATCCCCACCCTTCAGCAGCTCAAGCAGGCCCGCTTTATCCTGCTTATTTTCCGATTCGATGAGCAGGTCTCCGCTTTTAGTTTGCCTTACCCTTTTAATGAATCGGGCTTCTCCAGCAATTTTGGTAGGTCCTGGAGGGCAGTTTTGTATTCTTGTCCTTTCCTAGTTTAATAATTAATCTCAACGAAATTATGTATAATTCCGAAGAGATTAAGGGTGGAGTAATTAACTGCAGGCACGACGCTTGAGCTAATACTTATTTTATTAAAAAATTCAATTGTTTATATACATAAATTTACAATTGCATAGTTGCACATTAGACTAAATCTAGGACAATTTAATAATAGGTTTTGTATTATTGCACTTATATAATGTCCATTTTGCACTATTGCACTTATAATGTGGATTTTGCACTATTGCACTTATAATTTATTATACTGTTAATTTTGCACTTCCTATTTAAACTGTAACACTTTTGCACACATGTTTTAATGTAATTAAACATTCTGGCACCCCCAATTTGAAGTTATAGGGGTTGAAGTTCTACCATCTCTGTGGTTGTCCTGCCTTTGCTTGTTCGATCTTCATCTGTTTGGCGTTTTGTTGTGCTTGATTGTTTCCTTTTTCTCCAACAATGGTAGATAGTTAACATGCATCCTATAATCATTGTAACGATGATTCCTGTAAAAATGTTTGACATTAGTGAATGATGTTGAATTTGCTTCCAATGATAATCGTTAAGTTCTTGTGATATGTCTTGTTGACTGTTGATTAAATTTCTGAGGTCGTCCGAATGTTTGAGAACCGGTTCTAACACTTGTAATGGTTGTATCTTCTGAGATAGAATTGTATTGTTGTTCACTGGCATATATTTGTGGTATGACCCTAATATTTGCACCGTATTCACTTTTTGCGGCGTTATAACATTATGTTTTGTTTTTATGATGCACTCTTGTGATAACTGGATTATGCTTGTGCGATTGATTAATACGTCTTGACGTTTTCATTACAACTAACTGCACATACCACTGGCGTTGGTGACACCACCATCCATGCATTTGGTGTGTATAATTGTTTCCATATTGTAGTATTAATGGTTGTTTGTAATGTATTACAACTAATCGGGTTTGGACGTTGATAAAGTTGATCGATGATGCAATTTGGAGTAGTTTCTAAGTTTTTGATCGTAACTGGAGAGTAAATCCAACTGTTCTTTGATATTATTATTGCGTCTTTGAATTCTTCATTATTGCATTCAAAATACAACTGATTGTTGTAATCCACTGCGACAAATGCGTTTGGAACGTCTGTGATCCAAAACGTTGAGCTGTTTCCTCTTCTTGATGGCACTGGAGTTATCTTCATCATCGTGATTTTATTTATCCCAACTAATCTGAATTGACTGAATATGTGAATATGCGTTTCATCTTTTCCACCTTTGTTTTACTTATAAAATTTTTATGATTTGTAATGCTGAATCAATCTTCCTTTGTGCTTCTTCTAAAATTTTGTTTACATGAATTGGCGATAATAATTCATGTAAGCTGCCGCGTCCAAAAGTTACCATCATGATCTTCGAATAATATTCACATGTCTCCAAAATATAATTGTTTGCAACTTGAAATGAACTTAAGATCTGTATTTCAAGTCTTTCGTGACCTTGGTATTTTCCCATTCTTGAATTGCCATGACTGCTTGATTTATTTTTGTTTGAAAGTGTTCTAATTGCTGGTTTATTCTTACTTCCGTGTCATTAAATGTAGATAATGCTGATATCATGATTTTTGTTTGATGGTTTGCCAATTTTCTTAGTTCCTGTTGATTTTGTCCAATTCGTCTATATCTTTATACACTTCATCGTTGACTCCAAATATCGATGTCATGACTTCACCTAGAAATCCTCTTCTTTTCTTCTGTAATTTTGCTCCTTTTGCAACCCTTCGTTAATCCATGTCATTTTCGTTGGCCTTCTTTTAAATGATGAGTAAGTATATCGCAATTTGTACTCGGATTTAATTCTTTTGTAGTGTTACAAAGTTGTTCAAATTTATTTACCACTTCTTTTACTGATGTCACGTCTTCACTTAGTTTTTGTAAACTGTATTTCATTTCTACTTGAAATATTCCTCTTTCAACCATTGCACTGCCTAAATGTTCTACGTATATACCAGATTCCATTGTTGTAATGTTGTAATTTGCTTTGTTTGGTGTAATTAAATTTATAATTACAAGTAATAACATCATTATTATGGTTGAACTTGTATTTGGTGCTGCTTGCTTTCTTGCCGATAATGAAGTTTTTGTTTCTTTTGTGTTCTTTTCATAGTGTTCTTCGCATTTCTGATCTTCTTTGGATATTGGTTGTTTGTTCTCGATTTCTTCTAATTCCCAGAACTTCTGTAGGTTTCTATCTTCTTCATAACGACTGATCATGCTGATTATTTCGAGAGGTTTTTGTGTTTTTTGTTGGATGCTACCTGATAATATCCATCCCAATTTTGTCTCTTGACTTAAAATTCCCGTGCTACTTTTTTGAATGCCATTTTCTATGATATGACCTAGTTCTTCTGCTCCTAAAATCGCATCTATTGGTCCAGGTTTGTTGAACGTTGGATCTGCTAGCACTTTATTTTCCCATAACTTAGCGATTTCGACTTCTAAAGGTTGATCAGGATGACTTTTTGTTAATTTTGGAAGTACCAAAAACTTGACATTTATCCAAAATTCACTTGGAAATCTTGGCTTTATTATTGATTGTATACTTGACATTGACTTTTTTGGGTTGTCATCATTTATTCCAGATATATCGGCTGCAATTCTTTGGCGTGGATGTCCTAGTCGTTGTGCTGCTTCTTCACTAATTAACGCTGTTTGACTTCCGGAATCGATTAGTACTCGTAAATACTCTGTATTGCCTGCTTGCGATTTTGTGCATACCAAAGCTGTTGCTAATAACACTACATTTTCTTGACAATTAGCTGCTTAAGATGTTTTTGTTAATTGATTATTTGAAACTTTTGTATTTGGAATAACTTGTCTTGAGTACTTAGGCGATGGCTGGTCTCTTGATGTTTCTGGATTTATCTTAAATTGTCTGGGTCCTGGATTTGAATTCCATTGTCTTGCAGATGCTGGTGCTGGTTTTGAATTGGAGTATCTTATAGCTGACGGTGCTTCCATTCTTCATGTAACAATGTATTATGTTTTCTTTCACAAATGCGGCAACTTGATTTACTTAAACATTGTGCAAAGGCGTGTTCTTTTAAACAATTGAAACATCCCCTGTTTTCTTTAATGACTGTTTTTCTTTCCGCTGGACTCATGCTTCTGTATTTGCTGCATTCGAAAATTTTATGTTGTTCCTTACAACAGATACATCTTGATTAGATGTAGGCGAATTTCTGAGTGTAATTTGGGACCATCGTTTTTCTTGTTTGGTAATAATTGCATCTTGTATTTGTAGATTCAATTGACTGACATCTTTTTTCTAAAAATTCTTGTAGCGACGTTAACGTTTGAACTTCATGATTATTTGATATGGTTTGCTCATATATCCTGTTTGTTTCTGGATCCCATTTTTGACTGACCCAATGTTCGATCATTGGACCCCAATTTTCAACTGCAATTCCTTGGTTTTCAATGGCTTTTAAACATTCGTGAACAGTGTTGTGTATCTGACGAAGTTGTTTAATATTCTCATATTGCATTATTGGTAGATTGGTTATCTGATCCATTAATTTATTGATGATTAATCTCTTGTTTTGATATCTCTTGATTAATATTTCCCACGCTGAATCGTAATTTTCTTCGACGATTAATAGATGTTGAATTAACCTGCTAGCTTCTCCTCGGACATGTGTTTTCAAATATTGCATCTTCTCAGTTTTGGTTATTGCTGTGTTGTCATGTATTACTTTTGAAAGATGTCGTAGAACGTACCCCATGCTTCATAACCTCCGCTGAAAGTACGGTAGTTCTATTTGTGGTAATTTAATGTTTGGTTTGTTTGTTGATGCTTGATTTATCTTGATTTCCAGTTCTTCCATTATTTCGTAGTATTTTCTCTGATTTCTTCAAACTCTTGATTTTCGTATTCTTGTTCGTATCCAATTATCTCGTCGTGAAGTCCATTGATGGATTTCAATCTGTTTGCAATTGTTCCTGTAGTATCTTGTAGAAAATTTTGTCTTGTTTTCTGATAATTTTCCTGTTGTAATTTCGATTGTTTTGTTTAGGTTTCTTATTTTGCCTTTTAGTGTTCTGATGCGCATTGTTTGAGGTGTTTCGTTTGTCTCCATTTTATTTTTATCTTCTCTTTTCGTAGTTGTAAATTTTTCAGCTTTTTGGCACGTTTGCAAATAATTGACGGTTTCTTCGTATTTTTGTTTGATTTTTTCAAAATAATTGCTGACAGTATACGTATGTTGTGGTATTTCTAACTCTTGAATTTTCTTATGATTTTCTTTTGCTTCTTGTATTAGTTTAGTTAGGACTTGTTCCCTTTGCTGGATGTATTCTTCTGTTTTTCTGCTTGAACTATCTTTTTTGGCGTTTGTTAGTATTGTTACTATCTTCTTTTCAATATCTTCTTGTTCGAGTGCTAGTCCGTTGGCTTTTTTTGATTTTTTCGTCTTCACTCATTTCTTGTTTGACTTTGGTTTTGGGAGAGACCTGGCTTTGTAGATTTCTTCTATGTTTGTTTATTTTCTTTGAAGTGCTTGGCTTTGGTAGCTGGTTTGTTTTTGATGAACTCGAATGATTTTTCTTGTTTCTGTTGCGAATGGCTCCTGGTGGACCTTGTTTTATTTTGTTGTTGATTGCTCCTGGTGGGCTTTGTTGATTGTTTGATGCTGTGAGTGGTTCCTGGTGGACCTTGATTTATTTTTGTTGATTGCTCCTGGTGGGCTTTGTTGATTGTTTGATGCTGTGAGTGGTTCCTGGTGGACCTTGATTTTTTGTTGATTGCTCCTGGTGGGCTTTGTAATTGTTTGATGCTGTGAGTGGTTCCTGGTGGACCTTGATTTTTTGTTGTTGATTGCTCCTGGTGGGCTTTGTTGCTTGTTTGTGCTGTAGTGGTTCCTGGTGGACCTTGATTTTTTTGTTTTGATTGCTCCTGGTGGGCTTTGTTGATTGTTTGCTGCTGATGGTCCTGGTGGAGTTTTTGTTGATTGCTCCTGGTGGCTTGATGATTGATTTGTTGTTGTATTGCTCCTGGTGGGCTTTGATGATTGTTTGTTGTTGCTGATGGCTCCTGGTGGGCCTTGATGATTGTTTGTTGTTGCTGATGGCTCCTGGTGGGCCTTGATGATTGTTTGTTGTTGCTGATGGCTCCTGGTGGGCCTTGATGATTGTTTGTTGAATGTAATTCTTCTGGCGCTGCTTGTTCTTAGATTGCTCGAAGGACCATAATTAATCTCAACGAAATTATGTATAATTCCGAAGAGATTAAGGGGTGGAGTAATTAACTGCAGGCACGACGCTTGAGCTAATACTTATTTTATTAAAAAATTCAATTGTTTATATACATAAATTTACAATTGCATAGTTGCACATTAGACTAAATCTAGGACAATTTAATAATAGGTTTTGTATTATTGCACTTATATAATGTCCATTTTGCACTATTGCACTTATAATGTGGATTTTGCACTATTGCACTTATAATTTATTATACTGTTAATTTTGCACTTCCTATTTTAAACTGTAACACTTTTGCACACATGTTTTAATGTAATTAAACACTTAATGAGGACCGCTGGTGTTTTATCAGGTCTTTACCCTGTCTAGTGTTATTAATGGGGGGCTTGGTTTTGTTATTTTTTCCGGCTCTGAACGACCGTGAATTCCCCTCATCAGCCTCCTCGTCATGCTGTATAACCTCCTTGGATCGGTTCGTGACGTTAACCAGTGGCGGCGACTTCTCCCGGGTATCGGGGTCCTTATCGTTTGTATCGGCCTTTTTCTGATTGCCCCGTTGACTCGTGAGGGCCACTGTATAAGGACTGCGCCGTATTTATAGCCGCAGTTGTTTTGGACACTTTGGCCTTCTTTAACAACCTGCGCCATGGTTGGCATAATTACGTTCTCCGGGGCGGTTTCTCTTGCTATTACCGCTTTATTAGAGTGGCGCAGGATTTCGGCCTTCATCGCCTGGAAGTCGGCTCTCAACGCCCCAGGTCCTCTCGGACCGGGCGCAGATCCAGTTCCGCTCCTGTCTCTAGAGGGGACGACTTTGCTGTTCTGCCGCCCTTTTAGATCTTTAATAGCAGCGGTAATCTCGCCCAGTTTTGGTTCGAGGTGTCTGGTTGTTTCTGCCATCTCGGTGTTCGATTTTATCGATGACTTAAGGTCTTCGAGGACCTGTACCTGTGCGTGGATATCCTGGGCCGGAAAGATTGTTCTCTAGTACTCAAGGTCGGTTTTGATGTGCCCGATCTCCTCGCCCTGGGTTCTCAGGATTTGCCTTATGCCTTTTATTCCATCTTTAAGTTCGGCCATGTTCTGCCGATCTTCAGTCCTTTATCTGCCATCATTTTTCCATTGCTTGGGCGAGTCTATCTTCGACATCCACCGCGGAGGTCGCAATTCCTCGGTCCTCTTTTTAGCTCTCCGATCATCCGGTTTAGTCTGCTAAATTCTTCTTGGTCGGCTTCGTTTTTTGCCGTTGCCCAAGTCATTTTGGCCTTCAGGGTATTTCCTTCTTCGGCGAGGGTTTTATTGATTCCTCTTTCTGTTCCACTTGCTGCCTGATCTGTTTCGCGAAGCCTTTAAGATCTACGAAAGCCTGCTTGACCGCCTTGGCCGTACTCTTGTATTTGGCCTCTTTGAACATTTCCATCGTTCTGCTTATTGCTGCTTCCAATCGTTTTGTGGGGTCGAACTCGAACCCTTCCGTTGGGGACACTCCGACTGGAGTGTTCTCAGCCGATATCGACGTTCTTGGGATACTAATGGTCTTCTTTGTCCCTCTCTCGTCTTCATACCAGTAGCTTTGATAGGCGCATCAGCCTGGTCGCTCGCCGAATGCGTCGACGCATTCGAGGGATCGAAATTCTACTCACACCTCCTCGCTGGTGGTCCCTGGTAACTTGCGGGTTGCTCTCCGAGATCGGGTATCCAATCCCGGTGGAGGAGATATGCCCCAAGGCTGACTCAACCAAGTTCAAGAGCGGATCGAAACAAAGTTCTCTCCCAACACGCCTGAAGAACTAGTAAACACCTTAACAGAGATCTGCCGCGAAACCATGCCGAAAATAAGTACCACAGGCAGACAAGCGGTGTACTGGTGGAACGCTGAAATAAACAACCTGCGCAAGATGTCGGTGGCAGCCAGGAGGAAACTCCAACGTGCAAGAGCCTGCGGCGACGTAGCCAAGATCCATGAAGCCCTAGAGAGTTATACAAGGGTCAAGAAAGAAATGGGCAGAGCTATAAAAAGTAGCAAAATCAATAGCTGGACCGCGCTCATCAACGAAATTGAGACTGACACCTGGGGGCTTGGCTATAAAATCGCCACAAAAAAACTACGCCGTAAAATTCCAACTCCGGGCATGACGGAGGAGAGAGTGCGCTCCATCGTAAGCGCACTCTTTCCGCTACACGACACGAGACCATCGGCGAACGAAGGCCTGACACTGGAACGCGTCCCGCTCTTCACGGTGGAAGAGCTAAGCGAGGCCGGCAGCAGGATGGCAGCCAGGAAGGCGCCGGGACCCGACGGAATACCTGCCGAAATCTTGAAAAGAGCAATTTCAACCGCTCCAGACGCCTTCCTGAAAGTCTTCAACAGCTGCCTGGAAAACCAAACGTTTCCCCGACTGTGGAAGCGAGCCATTTTGGTCCTGATCAGAAAAGGAGAGAAGCCACTGGAAAATCCGAGCTCGTACAGACCCATTTGCCTTATCGACCACCTCGGCAAGGTGTACGAGCGCCTGCTGCTACAACGTCTGAAGATGGAAATCGAGAACGGAGGAGGGCTCTCCCCCACCAGTTTGGCTTTAGAGAGGGCCGTTCCACCATCGACGCTATCGCCAAAGTTGTCAACTTCGCAAACAACTCTAACAGCGGCACGTGGCGCACCCGCAAGTTCTGCGCGGCGGTGGCGATCGATGTGCGCAACGCGTTTAACTCCGCAAGATGGGTAAACATCCTCGACGAACTGAGGGCGAGAAGGGTAACCCCGTACCTGCTGCACACGTTCGAGAGCTATCTGAACGAGAGAAGTATTATCGTTAACGAAGACTTAATACAAGACGAGATTGAGGTCACCAGTGGGGTGCCGCAAGGATCAGTCGTCGGTCCGACACTCTGGAACATCATGTACGACGGAATCCTGCAACTGCAGATGCCAGAGAACGTCGAAGTGATCGGATTTGCAGACGACATACTGGTGATCGGGGCTGCTAGAACTCAAGAATGCCTCAGCATAATAATAAATGATGCTCTCGAGCGTCTTAACAGATGGATGCAGGGGCGCGGCCTGGAAATGGTGCCTGAAAAGACCGAAGCCATCATGTTGAGCGGGCGAAGGAAGACCGACGCGGAATTTCGGCTGGGCAACACCACTATCTCCCCTAAGAAGGAGATAGTCTACCTAGGCGTCACACTGGACAAAACTATGTCCTTTGCCCCGCATATAAGGAAAGTGACAGAAAAAGCAGGCAAATCTATAGCCGCCCTAACAAGGTTGATGCCGAACATCAAGGGTCCGTCCATCTCCAAGAGGAAACTCCTGGCGGCGGTGGCGGACTCAATTCTACTGTATGCGGCGCCGGTTTGGGCGCACGCACTTGATAAAGAGAGGCATAGACAGACTATGGCCAAATGCCAGAGAAGACTGGCAATCAAGATGATACGAGCCTACCGTACCATATCGGAGGCGGCGGCACTGGTGATAGCGGGCCTGCCGCCTATAGAACTCCTCGCCAGAGAGCGAAAGGAAAACTTCTACAACAAGTCACAGCACAAGAACGAAGCCCGTAAAACCTTGTTCCAAAACTGGCAAACCTCTTGGAACGGAGCCACAACGGCCGCCCTGACAAGGTTGATGCCGAACATCAAGGGTCCGTCCATCTCCAAGAGGAAACTCCTGGCGGCGGTGGCGGACTCAATTCTACTGTATGCGGCGCCGGTTTGGGCGCACGCACTTGATAAAGAGAGGCATAGACAGACTATGGCCAAATGCCAGAGAAGACTGGCAATCAAGATGATACGAGCCTACCGTACCATATCGGAGGCGGCGGCACTGGTGATAGCGGGCCTGCCGCCTATAGAACTCCTTGCCAGAGAGCGAAAGGAAAACTTCCACAACAAGTCACAGCACAAGAACGAGGCCCGTAAAACCTTGTTCCAAGACTGGCAAACTTCTTGGAACGGAGCCACAACGGGGAGATGGACTTTCGAGCTCATCCCCGAGGTCGAGAAGTGGGTAACCAGAAGCCACGGTGATTTGTGCTTCCACCTTACGCAGGCACTAAGCGGTCACGGATGCTTCTCGCAATATCTGAAGAGGTTCGGTAAACAAGACGACGACACATGTTTCTACTGCGAAGAGATCGACACGCCGGAGCACACGCTTTTCCTTTGCGAACACTGGGAGCAGGAGAGAAGCGAAGCAACATTACAGCTAGGTGTAAACATCACAAAGCGCAATATTACCGAGCTAATGCTCAACAGCGAAGACTCCTGGAACACCATACAGGACATGATCCAAAAAATCATGAGCGCAAAGGAGGATCACGAAAGAGACCTAGAAAAGACCCAAAACCAGCTGGTATAGAAAAGAAAACAAGAAAGTGACATAGAAAGAACACACACAAGAAGAACAAAGTCCCGAAAGGGCAGAAGAACACCCAAGAGTAGCGTGTCTGGAAACACGGAAGAAATGTGGACGTCAAAGACAACAAACGAGAAAGGTCTAAGGGTGGTAACCACTCTACCCGCAAAGGGATATTGTTGACGCTCAATCCACAGCCGAGAAAGGTTTTCCAATTTCCACCCACAACGCAAAAAAAAAAAAAAGATTGGTTAGGTTAGGTTAGGTTAGGTAGAGGTTAGGTTTCAGTTAGTAGTAGGTTAGGTTAGGTTGGTTAGGTTATCTCGGGGGCTGAAACCTGGGAGCGCGTCCAGGTGGCGGATAGGGAAGCCTCTCAGAATGAGTGGTAGGAGTGAAATCAAATAGCTCCGCGGACAAACAGGTACTTCGCAGCGTCTGTACCCATATGGGCGGCTGCAAACAGCGTCTGTTCCCCATGTAGGGGCGGCTGATTTAAGGGGTCTTGACCCCTCCTAAGTCAAGGTGAGGGGAGTCGCGCCAATGATTTTATGGCGTCCGGGAGGAAGCGGACGTCCAGCGATAACAAAAGCCGAGATAGGAGTTCAGAAGAAAACGTTTACGGTGCAGGGTCGGATCCAGTACCGGTCGGTGTGGTGGCAAGGCGGTGGGCCCCGACCGTCATCAGCGACCGCTCAGTGTCCCGGCGAGCAGCCAGGCTGGGGCCAGTGCTACTGGCGAGAAGCTCGGGGAAGGAAAGGTACCCGCGAGAGACAGGGGTTCTAAGTGAAAAACCCAGTAGAGTGGCAGTGGCCCGTCGGAAGGGTGGTCAGAAGGCACTCAAATCCGGAGGAACCCCAAACCCTTTGACGAGGGTTTAAACAAAGCCCGGTGACGAAGTGGGACGTCAAGCCCACTGAGACGGCAGAGGAGGTGGCGGAGAGTGGTTAAGGCCTCGACACCTCGAGCGCCGATCTCATCGGAAGGCGGCCAAAAAGCCGTAAAACTTACGGCGCAGGCCGAGTGAATGCGCGCACCTCGCGGGACACAGATCCTGACTCAGCTGAGATGGAGAGCTGGGAGGCTGTGGTCCTGCAAAACGATATTGCGCAGGAGGTGGGAGCGAACAGGACGCAGCAGAATGCTCCTGGAAACGCTCCAAGAAACACAGCGCGCGGCCGATCGAATCGAGGCCGCAAAGATAACCAGGGCAGAGGCGCTAACTGATGCACTCTGTCGGCTGGACCAGAAGCTGGAGGCGCTCTCCAAGGACCTTCGTAAGCCACAGGAGGCCAGGTGCGCAGGTATCGAGGCGTGGCGCAGATAAGGCGCTACAGTTAGGATGCTAGAGCTACCGGAGGAGCTCAGCAGCGGGCTCCTAAACGGAGAAAATCAGTAGTGATTCCCAAAAAGCCGCCCCACGTTTTGGAAAGTGGAAGCGGCGGTCGGCTCCAATTGGTTCGGTGGTGGATGGGACCCGGCGGGGGCGTCTGGCTCGCTGGCAGTTCTACAGCTGCCGAAAAAATCCCCCAAAAAGTCACTGCGGCGGAAAGATGCCGCCAAAGCCGAAAGAAGGGGCGGCATTGTGACAAGGACGGCTTCCAGGTCGTCCGAAGAAAAAAGCGGCGCAGACGCCAACCGCGAAGGCGACGCCCCAATGCAAGCAGCAAAGCAAAGGGGAGCCAACCGCGGCAGCCCGCCAAGCTCAAAGGGAAGGACGGAAAAAAGCCTCGCTCTAAATGCGAGGCTGTCCTGATTATTACCACCCCTGAGAGCTATAAAGGCGATTATCAGAAGGTGCGGGCGTTTTAACCGCTAACTGCGAAGGCGGATACGCGCACTTCGCAAACCAAAGAAGGGCACCTCCTTGTCGAGGTAAAGAGGGGGCAGTGCGGGCAGCTGCATAAGAGCTCGCACTGCAAACCTCCTTCACGGCGCGTCCTCACTCGAAGGGCGACGTGAATAAGGGGCCTCGACGAAGAGGCCACAAAGAAGAGGTCGTCGCTGGCATTCGTCAGGTTCTTGCGCGACGACTTGGCGCGGTCACGGTGATTGCGTTACACGTGATCGCCGTGAGGCAGAAAGCGAGTCGTCCGGTCCCGGAGGACCTGGCAGAAGGTCTTGCTGTAGGTTCGTATCGGACCTATCAGCGGATGTCGAGCCGCCTACAAGCAGCCCTCGAAGCAGAAATGCTACAGGTGCCTCCAATTTCGGGCATCTGGCGAGGGTTGGCAACGAGGACGTGTCCGGGAATTGCTATCGCTGCTGGCAACCCGGCACGGGCTCCTGCAGAAATCCCAGGCGGGACCAAAGGTAGGCCAAGGTGCCCCGCCACTCTTCTAAAGGGCGGGAGTGAGAAAAGGCGGGAAATCAAGCCGCGCCCTTAGTAAAAAGGGTCAAAGGAAGTCAGCGCAGGAGGAGGACCTGTCAAAAAAAGGGTTAAGGTCCTCCAAATAAATCTTAATAATGCGCGAGCGGCCCAAGACCTTCTCCTGGCCACCGTCAGAGATTGGCGTACTGACGTGGCCATAATCAGCGAACCAAATCGCGTCGATCTTCCGAATTGGTTCGCTGACACAACGGGCACAGCTGCTATCTTTGTGCCCCCCCCGCTGCAAGTCAGTGACAGCGGGAGCAGAGAAGGTTTTGTTTGGGTCGAGGTGGGCGGCGTGCGGCTGTACAGCTGCTACTTCTCCCCCAATCTCGGGGAAGAAGTACTTCAATGCAGGCTGGATAGGCTCCAGGACACCATGGGAGCCGCCCCACGCCGCACCATCCTGGCGGGCGATTTTAACGCCAAGTCGCCGGAGTGGGGTTCCCCTCGCACGTGCCCGCGAGGGGAATACCTCACAGAATTCTTTTCGGCGTTGGACATGGGGGTGTGCAACCTAGGCACAATCCCAACTTTCTCCAGGCCGGCCACGGTCAATCGTGCAGGGTCCGAATCCATCGTGGACCTGACCGTGGCGTCTGCCGACCTACTCGGAGGCGTCCAAGACTGGCAAGTTTTGGACGCCGAATCGCTAACGACCACCGCTATATATCTTTTGTGGTGGAGGCGGCGAGTAGGCCCAGCAAGTCACCTAGAGGCTGGGCAGTCGGCAGACTGAGCCTGGATAGGCTGCACACCTCCCTGGATCGAGAGATGGAGGGGTTGGGGGCGGTGGACGCCCGTGGGCTTACGGAGGCGTTGACGCGCGCTTGCAATGCGTCGATGCCAAAGAGAGTCGACGGGCGGCCCCCGGTTTACTGGTGGAACGACCACATCGCCGAGCTGCGAAAAAAGTGCCAGGCCG
Source organism: Lycocerus yunnanus (assembly GCA_036346125.1). NCBI lineage: Eukaryota > Metazoa > Arthropoda > Insecta > Coleoptera > Cantharidae > Lycocerus > Lycocerus yunnanus. The sequence continues at coordinate 12,241 of JARFIX010000559.1, read as the reverse complement.
CAAGGTGCAAATACCAGCGCATGCGTGCCAGGCACGGCGAAGAGGAGCTGAACCTCATCTACAGCTCCTGAGGACCGCCAGAAGAGCTGCGCTACGAGATCAATAGTAGCCAGCGCGCAGCTTGGCAAAAATCATCGAAGATGTGGATGCCGACGTGTGGGGAGTGGGGTATAAGATTGTGAGAAAAAAACTGGGTCGCACAACTATCCCGGGCCTCACTCCCCAAAGGATCAGACACGTGGTGAGTACTCTTTTCCCAAACCACCACGGCACGTCGGCCGAAGATCTCCGTGACACCGGTGGACCGGTATCCCCACACCTGGACCAGGAAGATGGGGAGACGAATTTATCTAGTCTCCCGGAAGAGTTGCGGGCGGCGATTCAAAGACGCCCGCAAATAAGGCTCCGGCCTGACGACATCCCGCAGAGGTCGTGAAGAGGCGGCCACCAGGCACCCGGAGCCGTTCCTCGGGCTTTTCAATCAGTGTCTGAGGACGGCGTCTTCCGGGTTGCTGGAAGAAAGCCAGGCTCGTCCTGATCAGGAAGGGCAATAAACCTTTGGATTGCCCTTCTTCCTATAGGCCCATTTGTCTCCTGGATCACTCCTCCAAACTTTTGAGAGAGTGATCCTGGGCCGATACAGGGCGAGCTAGAACGGCTCGGCGGTCTATCGCCGAACCAGTACGGCTTTCGCCAAAAAAGATCAACGGTGGACGCTCTCACGACCATAAAGGCCATCGCGGAGGATGCCAGGGAAGGGACGTGGAGGACGCGGCGTTTATGCGCGATGATCACCTTGGACGTAAAGAACGCGTTCAATACGGTCAGGTGGGAGCGCATAAACGAAACGTTGAGGAAATTGGGGGTGGCTGCGTACCTGAGGAGGATAATTTCCAGTTATCTCTCGGGTCGCAGCCTCCAAATAGACGAGGCCCTGTTAAGGGAAGAGGTGGCGATCGCGTGTGGTGTGCCGCAGGGCTCGGTGCTCGGCCCCACCCTCTGGAACATCTCCTACGACGGCGTGCTGCGCTTACCACTTGCGCAGGGGGTCAGCATAGTGGGCTTCGCCGACGATCTTACGCTCGTGGTCGTCGGTAAAGAGGTGGCCGAAATTACATCTTCGGCCAACCGCTCCATCCAGATAATTTCCGATTGGATGGAGGAAAGAAGCCTCGCACTCGTGCCGGAGAAGACAGAGTTTCTGTTGTTTTCCGGTAGGAGAAAGCTGGACCCAGCCGTCATCCAGATGGGTGGAATTTCTATCTTTCCGGCCGACACCGCAAAGTGCCTTGGTGTCACTTTTGACAAGGCACTGTCTTTTCGCCCCCACATCTGCGCGGTCGCCAAAAGGGCCGAAGAGGTTCTCGGCGCTCTGACTAGGCTCATGCCTAACATCGGTGGGCCTAAGGCCAGCAGTAGGAAGATCTTGGGCTCCGTAATCCACTCCATCTCGCTTTACGGAGCCCCCGTATGGGCGGATGCGCTGAGGTACGATTCGTACCGCTTACAGCTCCAGCGCATCCAGCGGAAGGTGGCTATACGTACCATCAGCGCCTATCGCACTATCTCCACAGATGCGGCGCTGGTGTTAGCCTCCATGCCCCCCATACATCTGCTGGCGGAAGAGCGCCGAGACAATTACCGGGCCGATAAGGCCCAAAAGGCCGAAAACCGGCGCCTCCTTCAACGGAGGTGGCAGGAAGTTTGGAGGGAATCCGGCATGGGGAGGTGGACATACACCCTCATACCGGATTTGGACGTTTGGGTGGGGAGGACCTTCGGAGAGCTGAATTTTCATCTCTCACAGGCCCTATCCGGCCACGGATGCTTCAACGAGTATCTACAGAGGATGGGAAAAGCAGCAAACAACAGCTGCTTTTACTGCGGTGAAATCGACACCGCAGAACATACCATCCTCCGTTGTAGCGAGTTCGTGGCCGAAGATCCGAATTGGAGGCCAGGCTCTCCGAAAGGTTATCTCCCAAAATTTGGTGGGGCTCATGCTGCTCTCCAGCGAGATGGAGAGCTGTTGACTTCTACGTCAACAGCATTCTCTCCAGGAAAGAGCAGTATGAGCGGGATCTGCAGCGGCCGAGAGGGCCGTGCAGTACTGGGCTGCATTTGAGGCAGCGCCCCATTCGGGGCCACACGCGGGGCACGTGTTGAGTGTGAATAACAGGTACACGTGCCCCAAGCGTGAAATAGGGAGGGGTTTTAGTGGGTAAGATCCACTACCACCAAAAAACATCAGGGTAGGTGTCTTTGAAGATTGTCCCCTCCTCTAAGGCAAAAAAAACGAAAAAAAAAGGTTACGGAAGGTTAGGTTAGGTCACAGGTTACCCGGACGTTGAGGTTAGTTCAGGTAGTGTCTGGTTAGGACGGCTTTCCGGGTTGCTGAGAAAGCAGGCTCGTCCTGATCAGGAAGGGCAAAACCTTTAGATTGCCCTTCTTCCTATAGGCCATTGTCTCCTGGATCACTCCTCCAAACTTTTGAGGAGTGATCCTGGGGATTCAGGGCGAGCTAGAACGGCTCGGCGGTTATCGCCGACCAGTACGGCTTTCTAAAATCAAAATCAACGGTGGACGCTCACGACCATAAAGGCCATCGCGGAGGATGCCAGGAAGGACGTGGAGGACGCGGCGTTTATGCGCGATGATCACCTTGGACGTAAAGAACGCGTTCAATACGGTCAGGTGGGAGCGCATAAACGAAGCGTTGAGGAATGGGGTGGCTGCGTACCTGAGGAGGATAATTTCTAGTTATCTCTCGGGTCGCAGCCTCCAAATAGATGAGGCCCTGTTAAGGAAGAGGTGGCGATCGCGTGTGGTGTGCCGCAGGGCTCGGTGCTCGGCCCCACCCTCTGGAACATCTCCTACGACGGCGTGCTGCGCTTACCCTTGCGCAGGGGTCAGCATAGTGGCTTCGCCGACGATCTTACGCTCGTGGTCGTCGGTAAAGAGGTGGCCGAAATTACATCTTCGGCCAACCGCTCCATCCAGATAATTTCCGATTGGATGGAGGAAAGAAGCCTCGCACTCGTGCCGGAGAAGACAGAGTTTCTGTTGTTTTCCGGTAGGAGAAAGCTGGACCCAGCCGTCATCCAGATGGGTGGAATTTCCATCTTTCCGGCCGACACTGCAAAGTGCCTTGGTGTCACTGACAAGGCACTGTCTTTCGCCCCACATCTGCGCGGTCGCCAAAAGGGCCGAAGAGGTTCTCGGCGCTCTGACAGGCTATGCTAACATCGGTGGGCCTAAGGCCAGCAGTAGGAAGATCTTGGGCTCCGTAATCCACTCCATCTCGCTTTACGGAGCCCCCGTATGGGCGGATGCGCTGAGGTACGAGTCGTACCGCTTACAGCTCCAGCGCATCCAGCGGAAGGTGGCTATACGTACCATCAGCGCCTATCGCACTATCTCCACAGATGCGGCGCTGGTGTTAGCCTCCATGCCCCCCATACATCTGCTGGCGGAAGAGCGCCGAGACAATTACCGGGCCGATAAAGCCCAAAAGGCGGAAAACCGGCGCCTCCTTCAACGGAGGTGGCAGGAATTGTGGATGGAATCCGGTATGGGGAGGTGGACATACACCCTCATACCGGATTTGGACGTTTGGGTGGGGAGGACCTTCGGAGGCTGAATTTTCATCTCTCACAGGCCCTATCCGGCCACGGATGCTTCAACGAGTATCTACAGAGGATGGGAAAAGAGCAACAACAGCTGCTTTTACTGCGGTGAAATGACACCGCAGAACATACCATCCTCCGTTGTAGCGAGTTCGTGGCCGAAGATCCGAATTGAGGCCAGCTCTCCGAAAGGTTATCTCCCAAAATTTGGTGGGGCTCATGCTGCTCTCAGCGAGAATTGGAGAGCTGTTGACTTGTACGTCAACAGCATTCTCTCCAGGAAAGAGCAGTATGAGCGGGATCTGCAGCGGGCCGAGAGGGCCGTGCAGTAGCTGGCTGCATTTGAGGCAGCGCCCCATTTGGGCACAGCGGGGCACGTGTTAGTGTGAATAACAGGTACACGTGCCCCAAGCGTGAAATAGGGAGGGTTTTAGTGGGTAAGAATCACTACCACCCCAATAACATCGGGGTGGTGTCTTTTGAAGATTTCCCCCTCTAACAAAAAAAAAAAAAAAAAAAAAAAGAGTTAGGTTAGGTTAGGTTAGGTTAGGGTGGTTAGGTTAGGTTAGGTTAGGTTAGGTTGAGGTTAGGTTAGGTTGGTTAGGTTAGTGGAAACGGGTTTAGAGTCCTAAAGGCGGAATTAGTGAGCGTTTTAAGGGAGAAATTTAAATAGTGCGGGATAGACGTAGTTTTTACGAGGAATCGAATGACACAAAATCATTCGAATCGGACAAACGGTAGCCGAGCTACAGCTGTTTTAGTGCGGATAAACAATAAACGCTTTTGCACGCGCGGTGGTGAACCGATTGGACTTTTAGTGCCAAAATATCGAATAAAAGTTAAACCTAGTCGAACAAGGTGCCACTTGTTGTGGAAAATAAGTTTTTGCTGCAAAACGTTGAGGGTGAGTTTTGATTTTATTTACACCTTGCGTAGTACGATAAGAGCGAGATTTATATAATCAGATAGAACGTAAAAAGCTGCGTATACTTAAAAAAACTTTCAATAAAACCGGTCGATAAATAAGGGCGCAAATTACAACTAAAGTGCGTGTGTTTTGGGGAGTTTTGGGGTGCTCCGATAGGGTGAAACAACTATCGTTCGAAAGAGCAAAAAGTGTGGGCGAATGAGGGGTGTCCCGATTCAATCGGACCAGTAATAAGGGCGCAAATAACATTTAAAGTTTTTAAATTTCGTTATTTATCAGTTCGATAAAATAAAACAAACATTTCTTTTACATAGAATACGAAATAAACGAATATATACGGGGTGATTCCAACAAGAATATATCTACACGGTGTGACACACAAATTTTAAAACCAGAATAACTCGCGAACCACTGAACGGATCACCCCCGGAGGGGTGCCATTCGGGTCGTACACCCGCAGACTCCCAATACTGTAAATTACAACTACGGGTAAAGTTTGTGTGACAAAACCCCACTCTCAGCTATTTCAAAGTGATTTTCAGCTGTAACTTTGGAACCGCTCGTCGTGGAGCGCTGGGACGGGTGCCAAACAAGTCGGCAACATAAGGGGAGGACCACCCCACCAAAAATTTTCGACCCCTCCCACCAAGTTTCGTGGGACGTTTCCCAAAATTTCAAACGCCAATAACTCCGGAACGAAAAGAGATCTTGAGTTGCGATAAGCGGGAAAAGATTCGGGACGATGTCAGGCACCGCCCTGATCAAGAGATGCCGCCCCGGCGCCGCCCCGGGCGATGAACTGGCTAAATGGCTAAAAAACACGGAAGTAATGGAAGAAAACAGCAGAAATCGGGTAACGGTAGAAAAGTAAGAAAGCAGATAACCGTACCTAAGCAACGTAAGCAGATCAACGGAAACTCGCCGCTGGTTTCACCGGTGTAAACTTTGACTTGTGGAGCGGTGACCCGGCGGATGAGGCTACACGCCTAATAAATGACACAATAAGATTTTGCAATGAAAAAATCCAGACCAAGGCGGGAGGTTTTACGGTAGCAAACCTTGCAATGATGAGAGATACCATTGTTTCCGGGTTGAGCAAGCTGAAGACAATGTGGAATGTAGAAAGAAATCAACGAGAGGTAGAAATGAAGGAAAATATTGGAGGAATGCAGACACAAATGACGGAACTGCAGAAAACAGTGGCACAACAACAAGCCACTGTGGAAAAATTAGTCAAAATCGCGGAACACACGCAATCTGACGCGATAAAGATCAAGGAAGAGGCGAGAAAGGCCAGAGAGGCAGAAAAGAAGAAGAATTCCTCAACGAATGAAGTTGAAGTTGAAAAATTTACAGATGAGATCGCACAACTAAAAGAAGAGTTCCAACATCTCAAAGACGCCTTTGAACAAATGGCGGATGGGGTTGTATGGCTAACTCGAACCTTAAAAAATGAAACAGAAAAAACAGAAAAAACCATGAATAAGGTCGAAAATATCAAGGAAACGCTTGAAAGTATTCAAGAAAAGAAAATGGAGATGTCGTTTGGCCAGGTGGAAAGAAGTGAAATAGAAGACCTTTTGAATAAAGCGGATCAGATTGATACAAGAATCCAAAATCAGACAACGGCCACGAGAGCAACCACGCCGAAACCAGTTGCTACTAAAATTGCAGAAAGGTCGCCATACTCCTCCATATGCGGAGGAATAGCCGAAACGTCGAACCCCCACCTTCGACTCATATCCAATCTGCAACTTCAGCAAATAAGGCGGGTAAACCAAAAGAAAACCCTGGGCCCCACGAGAGAACGGGGGCAATTAGGCGGAACGCATTAAAGATAACGTCGAAAACAGTGGATGCCCAAAAAATAGGGGGAAAGGACGAAATACAAGTCACAGACTCGATAGGTGATGAGGAAGAAGGAGAGTTTACGGTAGTTGAACGAAAAACTAGGAACAAAGCTAAAATCATACCCCCGGCGCCCGCAAAAAAGAGCGAAAAAGCCAGAATGGCAATCAAAAAAACTGAGAAAAACGACGCAATAATAATCAAGGTGGACCAGGCGACCCCAGGTAGCTACGCAAAAACTCTAGCAAGTTTCAAACAGGTCGTGCAGGGAAAGTGTCCTCCGAGGGTTTCAAATTGATAAGGAAAACTAGAAACGGGACATCCTGGTGGAGATGACCAAAGATAATAAAAGTGCGGACGGATTGGTTCAACACGTCTCGAACAGCACTCAGGAATTCCAAATTAAGGTACTTATTGACACCAAGAAGATAATGATAAGAGACCTGGAAGAAACGGTGACAGAAAAAGAGATTCTGGATGCCATTAGCCAACATGCGGAGGAGAAAGCCAAAATTGAGGTGATAAAGCCGGCGATAAATAATACAAAGACAGCCATAGTAGAGATGGCGACGAAAGGCGCTAATATCGTCATAGACAAGGGTATGATAAGGGTAGGGTGGATTAATAAGTGCCGGGTGAGGGAATTTGAAACTGTTATCCAGTGCTATAAATGCAAAGAGGGCGGGCATTTCGCGAGTGCGTGTAAGGGGGAAAGTAGGGAAAAACTTTGCGACAACTGTGGGAAAGAAGGCCATATAGCCAAAGAGTGTAAATCGGAAAAGTACTGCCCGATCTGCGAAACGCGCGGTCACAGAATGGGGACGTACGTCTGTCTGAAAACTCAAGCTATACTAAAAAAGGCACAAGACAACAGAAGAAGTGTGGGAGGACACACAGTAAAACCCGTTAATGGGAATTAAAGTCCTCCAAGTAAATTTAAATAGAACCACGGCGGCACAGGACTTGCTCCTTAGAGATATGAAAAGTAAAGATCTAGACGTGGCGATAATCAGTGAACCACATAAGGCGGAAGGAGAAGGCTGGTTCAAAGACGATCATGGTACTGCAGCCATCTTTGTACCAAATGCCAGCAGAGTGCGTACATACAATAAAGGCCCAGGCTATGTAAGAGTGGGGATTGGCGACTGGCAAATATATAGTGTGTATTACTCACCTAATGCGACGCTAATAAACTACGAACAAGAACTAGATCAGCTTAAAAACGACATTAGGGCGCAATCTGGACCCATGGTGATGGCCGGCGACGTCAATGCGAAAGACCCAGAATGGGGAGCGGCCGTCAGCGACAAGAGAGGCCAGATTCTTGCGGAACTCATCGCAGAACTGGACCTACATATATGCAATGAGGAGAGGAACCGACATATAGAGGCCGAGGCCATGGTCCGTCATAGACGTCACCATGACCACAGATGGGGCAAGAATCCAAAACTGGCACATAGAAGAAGATGAAAACCTGACGGACCATGTGAATATCACGTATGAAATCGACAAGGACCGGCCAAATCCTCTCCCTCGTCTCGGGGAAACAGAAATAGAGGCCTGTGTGGGATGGCAAATAAAAAGCTTGACAAAATAAGCTGGAGGAGGCGCTAAAGAGTTCCTACCACCTAACAGCGAGGTAGAAACCGCAGAAGAGCTAGTAGGGCGCTTACGAAAATCTGCGATGCATGTATGCCTAAAGACGTCTCGGCAAGACCAACAAGCGAGGCACCTACTGGTGGACCGAAGAGATCTCTAAGCTTAGAAAGAGGCGGTTAAAAGAAGACTTCTCCAGAGAGCGCGTGCTAGTAGACCGCAGAATATACAGCAAGAAGAAGAAGACTCGAAGGCGGCGAAAAGGGCCCTATCCAAAGCCATAAAACGCAGTAAGAAGTCCCACTGGAACGACATCATCCAGGACATCGATAGGGATGTTTGGGGGCTTGGATATAAAATCGCTACGAAAAAACTGGGTAGGCCCAAGATTCCGGGTCTCACAAAGGAAAGACTAGAAAAAATCGTGGAAGTGCTTTTCCCACAGAGAGAGCGAGAAGAACGCCAACTGGCTCGCGTGAACATGGAAGAGGTCCCGCCATTCGATGAGGGGGAACTCCTTGAAGCCCTCAAAAAAATGGCCAAAAATAAAGCGCCCGGTCCTGACGGCATACCGTCAGAGGTAATAGCAAATGTGGCAATGGAATGCCCTAAACAAATTCTGAAGGTTATCAATGGTTATCTTAAAAGAAACGAATTTCCGTCAGTGTGGAAGAGAGCCAGGCTCGTATTACTACGTAAAGGGCAAAAACCATTAGATGATCCAGGTGCGTACCGTCCCATATGCTTGCTCGACGACCTGGGCAAGCTCTACGAACGCCTCATACTGGGGAGGCTACAAATAGAGATAGAGCGAACCGGAGATCTGGCCGCAAATCAGTATGGCTTTAGAAGGAGACGTTCCACAACGGACGCCCTCCAAAAAATGGTCAAACTTATTAATAGGGGACGCGAAGGTACGCGACACACCAGACGACTGGTAGCAGTGGTTACCATCGACGTAAAAAACGCGTTCAACAGCGTTAGATGGAAATATATTCTAGAGGCATTGAAAAAAAGAAACGTTAAGGGCTACTTGTATAATATAATAGCCCACTACCTCTCGGACAGAAGCCTAATAGTCAGCGAGGAAATGCACAAGACCAGCATGAGTGTCACGGGCGGAGTGGCCCAGGGTTCGGTGTTGGGACCGACCCTATGGAACGTGACATATGACGACCTCCTCAAGACCCAACTCCCTAATGGAGTCGACCTCGTTGGCTTTGCGGATGATGTCACGATTATAGTGGCTAGGAAAACAGAAGTAGAACTCATGGATACGGTTAACAATGTACTTCTCACATTAGCTGGCTAGAAGAACACGAATTGAGAATGGTGCCAGAAAACCGAAATTATGGTCGCAAGCGGAAGAAGGGTCATTCAGCCGATGACCTTCAGAATAGGAGGGCAAATTATAGTCCATCAGAAAACATTGGTGACTCTGGGTATTACCTTGGATCACAGAATGTGTTTCAATAAACATCTGGAACAAATTGCGCAAAAGGCTAGCAAACTCAGCACCGCATTAGGTGCTCTGATGCCGAATGTCAAGGGCCCAAAGTCTTCTAAACGGAAACTGCTATGCTCCGTGGTGCACTCCACCATCCTATACGGTGCACCAATTTGGTACGGAGCAATGGAGACGGCAAATTATAGGGCGAAAATATCAAAAATTCAAAGAAGAACAGCTATAAGAGTGACCAGCGCATACCGTACCATTTCTAATAGTGCGGTACTGATAATAGCGGCTTAATGCCCATTGACCTTATGGCAAAAGTTCGCCATGACAAGTACAACCTAAAACAACAAGAAGAAAATCCAAACAATAACGATGTTGAGAGAGAGGCAATGGAGTGTGGCAGGCCCGTTGGCAGGAGGAAACCACCGGCAGATGGACGTACAAACTCATCCCCAAGATATCCAGCTGGATGAACAGACGCCACGGTGAACTTGACTTCCACCTAACACAAGTTCTGTCGGGACATGGTTGTTTCAACTCATACTTAAACCGAATGAAAATTCGAGAGTCCCCCATCTGTCGGTATTGTGAAGAAAACGACACAGCGGAACACACGGTGTTTGCATGTAACAACTGGACAGAATCAAGACAAAAAGTCGAAGATGAAATTGGACAAAATCTCACCACAACCACAATGGTGGATATCATGTTAGAGACAGAAAAAAATTGGGACCTCATCGCGAACTTTATCAGAGGAGTGATGGGGCAGAAAGAGGAAGACGAAAGAGTGGAGCAATTAAACTCCACAATAGCATAAGAAGAACAAAGTCCCGAAAGGGCAGAAAGCTCAAGAGAGAACAACACCTAACAGCGCTAAACCTTAGGAAGGCAGTGAAGAAATGTCTAACGACGAATTCCACGCTTCCTAAGTCACGTCAGGAGTGGGGTTTTAGTCGGTAAGAGTCCGACACTACCACCCAATGTCATCTGGGTGGTGTCCATGAGGATTTCCCCACTCCCAACGCACCAAAAAAAAAAAAAAAAAAAAAAAAAGGTTAGGTTAGGTTAGGGTTATTCGATACCGCGACTTAGTGAGTGTCGGATGCACGTAGAACGAGCTCCGCAAGTGACGGAACAAAGTGAGCGTACAACGAGTGGATAAATTGTAAAGTGTGCGGGTTAGATGCAGTTCGACGCGAGGATCATTTTAAAAAAAAAATCAACCCGATCGGACCAGCGGTTCGGAAGTTATAAGCGTTTTTGTTGTGACAAGTGAAAAACGGCGTTTACGCGCAAGGTGGTGAAATTTGGAAAAATTTAAACACGTAGTGAGGTGAAAAACGATAGGCCTAGCCCAACAAGGTGCTACACATAGTGAAAGAAGACGGATTAACCACCGAAAACACCACAAAGGGGTGAGTCCACTTTTTTCTTACCAAAAACGCGACGCGATAAGGGCGCGAGTGTCATAAGTAGATTAAGCACAAAAAGTTACATTGAATAACAGTTTTTTGCGGTGAAATCGAACTAGTAATAGGGTGGAAAATTGACTTACAAGTTTTGCGATTAGGTTAGTGGGGTGCACCACAAAAACAACCGCCGATAAGGGCGCAAGTTGTATAAATCAATAGAGCGCAAGAAACTATAGGTGCAGATAAAATCTGGATTAATTCGGTAGCAAGATAAAGAAGCTATAAGCAAAATAAGTTTGTAGGTTAGAGGGGTTGTTTTACCTGGGGGTTGTTGTACGGGGATGAAACTACCAGCATCTTAAAGTACAAAAAAAGTGCTGTCGAACGAGGGGTCTCTCGACGAAATCGGAGTACAGATAAGGTGGGAAAAACGGTCCAAAAGTTGAAAATTTTGTGTTTATCTCCGATTAAGTTTTTATACATAGACTTTGAAAATTTCGAATTACACATACAAAACGAACATATACGGGGTGTCCACATGAATTAATATACAGTGTGTGATAACTAAAAGATTAATCGCGATTATCTCCGTCACCACCACGTATAAATCCACCGGAAGGGTGCCAAATTGATCGGGAAAACATTTGTAAAGTGCTCCAGCCATTCGGAACGCCGGGAAAGGGTTTTGTGCGTTGGAACCCCCACCACTAGGTCCCGGAATTACCTTTTTGGACTTAACTTTTGAACCGCTAGTCGTAGAGCGGTCGGAGTGGTGCCATACGATTCGGAGGCACAAGGGGCGGCGCACACCCCAACCCCCAAAATTTTTGCCACCCCAACCCCCACCAAGTTTCGTGGGAAGCATTTTTCCCCCCACCCCACCCCCCACCACCGAGTTTCAACCTCGAATAACTCGAGAACGGCTGGAGATATTTCAACAGGATAAACGGCAAACAACTCGGGGCGATGTCGTCTACCACCCCCGATGGAGATCCGCCGCTCCCGACGCCGCCCCCGGACAGTAAAGTCCATACGAGGTCTAAAACAACGGAAATGGGTGTCCGGGAGGATATGAGCGTTGCGCCCCCAAGCCCAGACCCAGAACCTCCGGCAGACGATCTGGCCGGGAAATTACTCGAAGCAAACGCGAAAGGTCACGAAATAAACACGAGTGACAGCACCGAGTCTAGAATCGACAAAACCAAACCAAAACTGAGCGCGCGTAGGGGGGCAAGGGTGAACACCCTTCTAACAATAGCAGCGGCACAATCGAAGTCTGCCGGGAACTCGCCCTTGACCTCCCCAAGAACAAATACGGAGTGCAAAGATATAAATAAAGCGATCTCAGAACTGATCGCGGAATGTGAGGAAAAAT